>JAQFYC010003923.1:0-18984 GCA_034694165.1 Tomocerus mixtus | reverse complement strand
ATGACAATACAATGTGTGTGCTCGGTATATTTTGAGAATTTCTGCTTGAAGGGTAACACAGTGATATTCATACGTAGTCGATCACAGTATTTTATAACATATCCTAATCTCTCGCAGTGTCATACATAATATACATACATTTTTTTACATAATCTGGTTCTATAAGGGATCCATTGGACCAATGTAAGTTCTAATTTAACTGGGCAGCACATTAGCAATTTTAGGGAAAGTTATGCCACACGTTGGAAGCTTAATGATCTGCTGCTTGCGAATCTTACTGTATTTTTGTGTAAATGTAATTTTAGTTAGCACTTTTCAGCACAGATATATACGTACGTATATACACGTTTAAATGACATTAGTTTTCAACATTGCGTTTTGTAGAGAAAAATTAATCGCTCACTATAAATAAATAAGTAATGCTACACTGAGCTGTGATTCCGATATGATAAAGAGCCTTGCGTGGTCCACCTAGAAGTAAGCCTGGTCTGGTTTACTAGTTTAGTTATTAGCTCCAGTACACAATTTCCCTGCCTTGATGTGAATTATCCAATTAGTTGACTAAAGTATTGCGCAAATATTTGCTTAGTCTATTTAAATTCAGCTTAGCAAACAGAATCCGTAGGAATCTGACTGAAGGATGAGAGAGAAGGGCTTTTGTCTGATTTCCTTCTCAAAGGAAGTTTTCAAAATAGGCAAAAGGGCCGCCTCATTAATCCTATCGAAGCGTTAACGCTAAGTAGTAACTAGATACTTCTCTTGATAGTCTATAGGAATTCAAAGTGTTGTTCAATGAAAAGAAGCGTCGAGTCGCTTTGAGAACCTAGTCTCAGTCCAGTCAACATTATCCGTTCCTCATGATAAAAACAAAGGAAATAAATTGGGAGAAACGACAGACAAGGAGGACGACAGCAAAGGAAAGCAAAGCAAAGCAACGTAACTCAAAGCAAGAGCTGTTGTCGCTCTCTCTTGGATTTGGCTTATAGAACTTGTACAATAAACACTTGAATTGACTTGTTATAGCTATAAATGTTCAACTTTATGCATAATAATGCATTATATCAGCTTAATAGATGCACTTGAAAGGCTTTCCCCCTTCTCTCGAGTTTTCAGCCAAGTTATCTTCACTTCCACGCATTGTATTAAGCAGACTAAGAAAATCAACGAAAAACTAATCAGGGAGTTGGTGTTGACGCCAGGCCAGGCTAGAACAGGAAAGCAAAGTAAAGGGAGCTCAAACGCAAGCTAAGGCAAAGGCAAATAAAATAAAAGCCAACTAAGCAGAAGACATAGACATAACTTATATTAATCTACCTAAGTAACATACGTAAATGGACAGGTAAATGTATTAACTTACCCTTGTATACGAAATTCACTCTATAATTGTATTTACAATGGAATCGTTGCAATTTACTTTCACAATGCATTATGCTATCATACCATTTCATATTCCCACGAAAGATAAACAGTCACGCACATTTGCATATTGTATCATATTATTTATCCTACAGATATACATACTATATAAAATGTGGAGACAGTGAATACTACAATATTATTGGTTTATGTACTACTATGTTCAATTTACTGCAAACTATATTTACAATCACAATCAGTCAGCCGACAAGACAGGGAGAAATGGGGGAAACTAAGAGACAAGGGAAAGGAGGAATCTCAGCTCCTATCATCACATTTGTTCTGTTATTTAGTTGATTACACTAGTATGAGCGCGTTCACTTTCCCTATGCAACTACTAAGCCAAGCCACGCCAAGCCGCAACTAACGATAAGCAAAAATACAGTGCAGTACAACTACCAAACTCCCCTTTACCTATTTACTCTACCATAATGTAACTTATGTACTAAATAAAACGCTACGCTATAAGCTCATTGTCAGTTTACATGCAACTGCAATGCTGTATCTGTAGTATTTGAGTATTTGCATGGATTCCATTTCTAAGCTAGGAAACTGAAGTGTATTGGCTTACTTAGTATATTTTATTTGAGCTTAGCTGACGATAAGCCAATCCCCAACTCCAACTTTCACAAAGGCAAGGCATTTCTCCAGAACCGAACATTTCTCCAACTGCATGCGAATGTATTCTACTGATATTCTCTCCTATTCTCAATTCCATTTCTAAAGAAGAGAAAGAGAAAGGTTTTACTATTTAGCTACGGGAGAGTACAGTATGTATGAGAGTAGGAGAAGGGTGAACCAATGCATTCCTATTACTATTACACGCTAGGGTCCTACTAACGAATTTTTCGAGATATTTGTATAGGAGCTGCTAATATGCTGTTATATACTTCATATACAATAGGGAAAGTTGAAACTAGTGTAGGTAGTTGATAATAGATAGGAGATCCCTTCTCCTAAAACGGAACACAATATTTTGGAATGAAGCTAACTGAAGTGAATTCAGCTCTTACAATACCTACTGAAACACACGTAAAGCATGCTGATGCTAATCCAAGCGTCACTAACCTCCTGAAAACAAAGATACTAGGGTTAGAGCCACTCCAACAACTAAAGATGCACCTTTAATACATTACACTTCATAAATCTGGAAACATTGGCAAAAATTATTGGTAAACTTTCTTCTATTTTCGCCATCTTCACTAATATTGTCCTTAAAATGTTATACAAAATGTTTGATACAATAAGTATCTACCAAAAATTGAACTCGACAAAACACAACTACAATATCATAGTCAATGGTGAGTAATTTTGGTAATATTGAATTATTGGGAAGTGTTTGCCATTTAGGAATGTTGCATGACTTGTAAAACGTAGTGTGCAAAATGGAGTAAATTCCACTCAATCAAACGAAAATGAAACTATCCGACTGTATTGTATTGTAGCGAACAGTTACATGCGAGTAGACTTGAGGATTTTGATACATAGCCTCCAGAAAATGCGTCCGAGTGAAAACTGACTTGACTTGGCTTGACTTGAGTGAGGGAAATCAAACTGGAAGAATTGTTACAAAGATACGTACTTAGTTTAGCCATTTTCCTGGAACTACAAAACTACCTTTCTATGGTAATACAAATGGACTTCTTTCTATATGAGTGGAATACGAAGGGTTCTTGTTTGTTTCCACTTTCTACCTTCAACTTCAACCTACTTCACGACAAGTTAGTGTCTGTATATAAAAAACAATTCATATTATTTGCAGAAAAATGAGCAGTGATGTGAATGTGAGGAAGTGAAAAGAGTTTCGGAGTATGTTATGTTCTTTTTGTGAAATAGAGAGACTAATGTTTGTGTCAACTGTCTCCCCTAATATCTTCTTCACTTGACTTATACTTGAGTTGACTTTTAGATTACTTGCTTAGCCTAGCCTAGCCTACTGTAATGTAGCATTGCTTCACATTCCTATATGTAGGTTTCCATTATTTAGTTAAGTTGTGTTCTGCTGTGCTATGTTTTGTTGCATGGCCATGGCCATGCCATGGTATCCCGTTTTCTTGGCTTGGCTCTGCAAAAACATAAACGAGAACATTAAAGGAATGGTCAAATAGTTTAGCGCTGTGGGATGATAGTGCCAAGCAAAGTCAAGCCAAGTCAACGAAGAAAAAAGTTAGCTTCACTCAACTCAACTAAGGTACCTAAATAACTATATATTAGGTAATACCCAGAAGAAGGAGAAGAGACCTTAGTTATCGTTGTTAGTTGGGAAAGTTTACTCAGGAATTGTTATGTGACTTTATATAAAGATGTGTGAAATTTCTGCCATGAGATCAAGACTTCCATGATGCAAAAGTTGGCTTTCACTTCTGAAGCGTATATGTACCTGTAACTATATACTTAATATAAATGTGCTTGTGTATCAAGTACCTATATACAAAAAATATAATATCCTCATCTCTCTGTACGCTACATAAGCTACAGAATGGGAATTCTCTAGGAAAGAATCTTTTGCAAATGTTCTTGTGCACACTAAGCTCTGTAAAAGTCACCCAAGGCAACTCTCCCAGAAATGCAGGATGGAAACCAAAATAAAATACATAGAATGAATCCAACCCACATGATATTCTCCTCATACGTAATAGCATGTTATCGTAGCTTAACAATCTGTATTCTGTATCTAAATATAGTTGCAACATTTTTTGAGAAATAACGAGACTATAGTGTGTGTGTAACATTATATGAAAATTCAGCTCAGTCTGTCTATTGCACTGCGTGATCAATAAACTATCTATATTTCCCTTGGCATACAAATGGCAAAAGCAGATTTTTAACTGGTTTCTGACGGGATACACAGTTTTTCCAAATTTTACGCTAGCTTGCTCTTCCTGGTATTTGTAGGCACTAAAAATCTTATAGGAATATTATAAAATACACAGAGATGTAATACAAGTTACCTATAATAGAGCTTGTCGTTTTCTTATATTATGGCACCTGAACTCCAAAAGTGTAGCAAAAGTAAATACAGAGATACCCAGTAACATTTTATGTTGAATTATAATGTGCTAAGGTTATAGTCATCGTAACACTAACACAAAAATAACCAAACCACATTCACACATGTTGGCAAAGGCACCATAATACTCATAATAAGTGTGTGATCTCCTTCTTTACTAATATTGGAAGTCTCAACTTGACTTTTTTCGTAGTCGTGAACCTGAACTGAGTTGAACTAAACTAAACTGAGCTGAAATCCCAAAGTGTGTCACCGTGGCCGCGAACTAATCTTTAGAAAAATACGCTGCGAAATTCCCCGGTGCCTTATAGAATACAATAAAGCCTAGCGGAGGAAAATAGATAAAAAATATCTGAGTAGGACATAGTGTATACTTACACACATGGCAATGGAACGACACGCATGATGGAGAAAGTCAGGAGAAAGTTGATCATAAGTAAGTCAGTCAGAGTTGACTTGGCTTGAGTTGAGTTTTCTGCTCTAGAGATCAATGCGAAAACGAAATAGGAAACCTGAGGCAACACCAAGTGAAAATAAAGCCTTTTTACGTGCTTCCTTGTATTACTTACACAAACAGCAAACACACTTTATGGGAATATCCAGGATGTTCCTGTATAAAGCCCACCAGGACCAGGATCCTTGTTATTTCTACTTGCGATTAGATCCTCCATACGTCTATATCCTTTAAAGTACATTCTAGCATCTTTTAATACAGATTTTCTGAATATCTAACCGAGCCATCTACATCTTAGTTATCAGGTTCCAAGAAATCGCACACTCATATTCTTAACATGAAAAGTAATCGTAAACTTCTATAATATTTGTGCACTATGATAGATAGAATATTTTTATGAATGTTATTTTTAAGTTATCATACATAAATGCGACTGATATAATCTCGGGATAACTACATATGTATAAGACTACAATATACATTCGTCCTACCATTTATTATAAATTTTACTACGCAACTTTTTGTATGAAGTATGGACAGATGTATTTACGAAGTGCGACCTACATATCTGTAGAAGGAATGAATATTCAGCTATGCATTTCATGCTAGGTGATTCCGAAGAAAAATAAAGGATTTCCAATCCCCTAAAGAATTCCAAATGGATCGCAGTAAGACTTCACTTATCTTTTCCTTCCTTTATTCTGGCATTCGAGGATAAAAGAAAATTCCCCTTTCTGTAATGCTAACTCTCGGAAAGATTGTTGAATCCATCCTTCTTGTCTTGTATTGTCATTTTACTATTCATCTTTTCTACATTCAAATCTATAAACTAAGCTTTTCACTCACTTACGTTATGTTACATTATTTCTCAACTTACATAACATACGTGTAGGTAGTAGGTACATTGTACTGTTTTTCTAAGACGATACCTAGGATTCAATCTTGGAGAAAGATAAGACTTAGTTCGACCTGACTTGTAAGACAAGACACGATCAAATCAGCTATTGCAAAATATAAGATTTTGTACATCTATTTATTTATGTAAGTAAGAGTAAGTATTCTTTCCTCATAGCATCCCTCAATTTCAAGTCGACCCATTTCGTCATTTTAAAGAAAATCTTATTTTTTTACTCTTATGATAAGGGATTGGATATGCATTGTATATTTTTTAATTGGGGCATGCTTAATTTTGCAAATAATTTTAATTATCTATTTAATTTGTGATTAAATGTCTTTGCTATTTTTTTCATACGGAGTAATTATTTAATTCACATATTACACAGATTATTTAGGTTGCATTGGTTGATTAATATTTGACAAATGCCAATAGCAAGCAAATTCTAGAGAAATACAATTTGTACGCGTAGTATACTTATATACTTATATCCGAGACTTGTCTATGGTATAGGAAACCTGTCCCAGTTTCCTGATCTGGAATAGATTGGCACTTCTACTTTGAATGTTGAACACATTCATCTATTCAAATTCCTTTCAGTTAGACTTAACAGTTTCGCAATTTAGCTTATCCATTCCTTTCTACATGCATAAAACCATCGTAGGTACCTAACGTAAGTCTAATCCTTTCTTTTACTTACATTCATCATATGACAACATCAGGATCGTCCTTTTCTCCAAGCTCCATCCATACAGTACAGTAGATTCCTTCACTTGCATGAAAAATCGCTTTCGTTCTCTAACTCTTTTATCATAAGTTAGTATGCACTTATTGTTAGTTACTAAAAAAGTATTTCTTCCAGTTTGGCCCATTTTACATGAATAACTGTTCTTATAAGTACATTTAGTTTCCACGTCCCCTGTCCTACTATAATTTGAAGTAAGTTAGTGTTACTCCTACGTGAACGTATTTTTCAAAAGACAGGGCATTCAAAGTAGGTACAGAACACTTGACACGAGGACATGACCGAAACCAGAAAGCCATTCCACTCCACGTGTCGAACATTAGAAAATTGGATTCGAATGGGACTCAGCCAGTACTTATCTATGGAATACTAATACTATTTATATTATACTCTTAGCTACATACATACATACTTATCAACTTATCTGTAGCCTTTATATTTGTATGTGCTTTTCAAGTGGCAGTTGTTGCAAGAGTTTTCACTGGGAAGTAAATTAGGCTCTTTATCGCCTCGTCCATTGTTTTATGATCTCGTTTGATTTAATAGAAGATAGTGTGACCCTTCTCAACCAATTCGAACTGCTAAGTAAGCTAACGCTCGATCATCTACACGCAATGAGGCTTTAACTAACCCTAACTCAAGTTTAGCACTTCTGTCTCCTATCTGGCCATACCAAACCACAATATCATTTCTGTGTAGCAACAATATTTTAGTCCTTTCACCCGCCCTGCAGGCCAGGCCAAGAACATTTGTAATGCAAGAGTTGAAGTTGCATTGCAGTTGAATTGAAGCTGCTTGGGCAACCTTTTGATTTATCTAAATGGCTAAAACACTCTTCAGACCAGCCAGGTTATAAAAGATATTATTCCTCATTCGATCGAATATTTGTACCTGACTTGAGTTTCATATAAGGATGATAAGTGAGCTTTTTCTTTTTGTAGAAATATAACAATCGTTATTTACACAGATAGTAAATACATAGTAATATAGCATACACACTTACATTACTATGTACTGATATTTGTATACAGTATTGGCAGATAGATATCTTTGCAATATCTGAAACTATACCGACTGTTACAATAATATTTCTCATCGATTGTTTATAGTTTTATGTAGTTTTATCTATAGAGGAAAACAGTTCCGCGTCTGAAGGTGAAAATATCACTTTCCTTTTGGCCACTTCTGCATTATGTACCTACGTAGGAACATATAAGTCTTGGGTATTTGTATAGCATAGCACAATAGTTTTTATTTTATTGCCAACTTGACTTGTACTTGGTCTTGATATGGTACTAGAGTGTAGTAGTCCAGTCCACTCGTACTCTAACATCCAACTTCACGTCCGCTGCAAGCGAGATACTTTCTCTTGTGCAACACAACTACATTTATTCTCCTTCTTCTTCCTCTTCCTAAGCGAATAAAAGAAAAGAGAACACATTGAAATATCTCTTGTTTTCTTTTGTAGTATCCACTCAGCCAATAATGCACCCAAAACAATAACAAATGAAAACTAAACCAAGGGATTGAGAAATGGATCTAAAAGTTACGTAACACAAAACTACGGCCTATCTATGCACAATAAGGAAGCAAAAACCTTTTTTGTTTGTACTAAAGGAAGCAAATAATACTGAACTGCGATATTTAGTAACAAGGAGCAAGTGAACAAATCGTACGAACTATATCGATTTTATGTTGTTCTGTCCTTCTGTTTATTTAGCTCTATTTATGTACATAGTGGCTCGGGTTGTTGTAGAAGAAAATAAATAAAGAGAAACATACAAATCTTTACAATTTAGTATTAGTTGAGATTACTCAAATGATTTTTACTATTTATTTATATACATACATCAGATGCTTGGTCTTATTTTCTCAGCGGCAACTTAAAGAAGAAAATAGTTATCAGCCTTTCCTATACATAGAAAAATTATGTTTCTTTTAAGTTGATAAATAATTTTACCAATTTTAATTGCTCTAGTACAGTTAAATATGATAAATACACAACATAACTGAATGTAAAACGGATTGAGTTACGTAGTTGAAATAATATTAGAGAGCATAATTGTTAATTTACTATTTCAATTTTTCTTCTCCTTCATTTCAAGGCTTCACTTCCTAGAATAGTATTTGCTTGAGTTCCATCTCCTTCTCAGTCAAATCATGATTTACGTAATAAATAAGCAGAATTTCTCAAACTTGTAACATCCTGTGGTACTGTTTAAGGGTAGGGGAGAAAGGGATGCTTCGTATTACATTGCTTACTGCTATTACAAATTTAAAGAGCCATGCCGCAGATACTTAATAAGTTCGCAATATTTCGTTTGATTAGAATACATTTCATTTTGTGAGAAAGATAGAGTACAGTATTGAATTATTCTTTTGTATTCATCTTTACTTCCACTATTCACTTTAGCAGAAGTCTAACATCACTTTTCCGTCAAACTTTCTCTTATGATGATAAAGGTTTTCCTAGTTGGTTCTTTCTTTACACAAGTAGGCACATTTAAATGTATATAAGTATGTCATAGACGATGAATCCTATGTAACAACAGTCCCCAACATTTTCTTTTCAATGAAAGTTGCTCAACGTATGTACAGTGATGATATAGAATGTTTTTATTGTTTTAATAACGTACGTACGTATATATCCATTTTCTAACATAGTCCCTGCTAGTGTTACATAATTTTCTGTCCTCTATTTTTAAATCAAAAATAACTTTGGACATCTTAGTAAATATAACTATTAATTTACAGAATACATTGCCATATTGATACCTGGAGTAACTTTAAAATGTTAAAACGCGAAATAAGTATAAGCCTATGAATGGCATTACTGTATGCCTACGACATATATTTAGTATGAAGAGCAGAGAAAGTATTCACAGTAAAAATTGTACAGGTGCATGCAAGCAGTAAGGCGTGACCAGACCACCTTACTTCTTGTGGGAAAGCCTTTTAGTTAGGAGCATTGTTATCCCTGGAAAGTTCAACTTTCGCACTTGAGCAAGTTTTTTACTTTTCAATATGCCAATACCTATTTACTATCTGTAGCATTTCATGTGTAAGTACGTGCATAAGGAAGGTTATACAGCTAAAAAGAAAAGTAAGATTGCATAGACATTGAAGACAATTCATTCGTGGTATGGTATAGTTTGGTTTGTTGAAGTTCTTTGTTGGTTTTATACTTTGTCTAAATAAATTAAACGAGTTTCCTTCCAACATGTTTCAATTGTACTTTTGCGCCATTTGTGAAATGGAAAAAATTGTCAATTCCCGAAAAGGAAAATAATTCGCAACTCAAAACTCTGAAGTTGTCCCATAAATAAATGCAGATTACATTTATAGACCATTTCTGCACTATATATCCCTACATATGTTCATACGACATTATTAGGAAAAGGCTTAGAGATTTTCTACAGCATAAGCTTTAGCTTAGATCCAACTTTTTATCCAAGGATTATTAAGATGTTTCTTTTCGAGGAAATCGTTTTCTTACATGTAAGTATAGTGGCACATGTTTTGCAATGAAATGAAATGCTAGTCAATTTACAGAGTTTGTAAGAGAAAAAGCTCTTACATACCATACATACAAATATTCGTTCTTTAGTAAGCATTATACTACATATATAATTCACATACAGTAAGCTTAGAGCAGTAGAAGTACTAAACTTAACTAAATATCAGTTTCTACGAATGTCTGGCCGTACACCAAGGCAAGGGTAGCAATAGCAAGCTACCTTTCTCATTTTGTTAGAAAGATTTGTTGAAGCGTACATAACTGATGTTTCCTTTATGGAAGTGAATTGGATAGACAAGAGAGAGGCACTTGATTGAAAATGGGAATAAGGATTCCAAAGGAAACTAATGATTGGAAAATACAGACAAATTTCCCTGTGGTAGTAGTTAAAGGGAACGTACGCCCTATATTTTATATCATAAGCTAAATAAAGCAACAAACTTAGTTAAATACATGAAGTGAATTTGTTATGTTCAGTCAAAATTGAGATTTTCTATACAGATCTAAACAGAAGAACTTTATTATTACTGATACTAGTACGCTAATGCTAATACTTACCTCCATATAACACTAGTAGTGTGTACTTATAGTATCCTGGAATACTACTTTCATCCAGGCAGTCGCACTCCCACTGCAACATCTGTACGACATAGACATCTTATGTAGCGTAAGCCCAAGGAGAAAATTCGCAGAGTGACAACTTTCAAGATGTGATGCTGTTGACTAACTAAAGTAGGTTTATAGTATACTAGGATTCAGTACATTACACTACACCGAACAGAAATACTGTTTACTTACTATTTACCCTAGTAAACTTGTATCTGCAATGTATATTGTGTCTTAGGCACACAGAACCTCCTGACACAGGGAGTCTTTACTTAGTCATCACTTCCCATTTTGCCATAAACGATTGCTAAACAAATACAAATATACGCATGCATTGTAACTCAAGGCATTTACATTAATTATTTTCTGGTTTTAAATTAAATTGTGCCTAGTAAAGAGGATCAAGCTACCAAATTGGTACTGTTTGCGCCTACGACATATTGCAACAGTTAGTGCAGGTTGCACATAAGTATATATTTACCGAAAGATATTGTGTTAAGAATATCTATTGTAGTTTTGCTGGCATGGCACGGTATCGGCAGGAGCATCACTTGAGGAAAGCAAAGAAGGGATTGCAAAACCGAGTTGACTTGACCTCGCTATTGAACTGACTTCCTTCTCCTTGGCTTCTTCTTGATCTGATTCGCTATTTCTCGCAGAAATTCCACAGGAACTGCAATGAGAGTCTACGTATAGTGAATGGGAAATTCTAGGACGATGTGTCTACAGCATACGGGAGTAGATCTTCTTATTCACTATCGCTATCTCCTGGCTGGTTGCCTAGATATTCCCTTTCTCTCCAATTCATAAGGGGAAAAGGTAATAGGTTGAGAAGAATCTGAGGAAAACAACAATATTGCTATCCTTAGCTTTCTTAATATCGCAGAGTATATATTGTACCTACAGCTCAGTGATGTGATATCTTTACGGATGAATCTCCTTTAGCTATATCACAAGTATCCTTCTCCTTTAAGCAGTCCAATCCTATTCTTAAAAGTTGTCCTGTTGTTAATGTTAGTCTTTCCTTTATAATTTACCTACATATCTGAATTCTGCAGATATTGTACATATAGTACATACATACTGTATATATTAGAATCTGTAAAATGAATCTTTCCCTAAAGGATTCTCTGGTAAACGATAATAAGTATATTTGCTCAAGGAAAGGGAACGAGGAAGGGTTCTAGTCCAGAAAATTGGTGCAGTGAGTAAGAATTAGGTTCCTTAGCATTGGCGTGACCTATTACACTATGTACATGTATATGTACTACTGTAGTTGTATAGTTCCTCAGTTTGTGTTCCAGTAGAGTTAGACTTTATGTACATTCACAGTTCAGTAGAATTCTGTGTCAGTAAGGATGATATACAAGTAAAAAACAAAGTACATGCCATACCATACCATCGTCATACCCTTTTGCCTTCCAATTCAGATCCCCACTCAATTCTCCTAGCTGTCTTGTCTTCGGCTGTGTTCAAATGTTTCACTTGACTGTAATTTGAAACTGTTGTTTTCTACAATGTACAATCTACTAGAATCTACTATGACTGTAGTATGTATGTAATTGTAGTAGTATCTGTGTGTTTAATACTTACGACTGCTGACGGGAGTCAAGTCGAGTCGAGTCAGTTCAATAATGGCAGCCCTGGCATGGCAAGCCAAGTTAGACAAGAAGAATAAGGCGAAACGAAGCCCTGACAGACTTATCTTTCAGTATTTTCTGTATTTGTATTTCATTGAATGTCTGTAAATACATATACAACTGACTGATATTTACTATTGCTCAATTTTGTACTAGTACTATTACGTAATTTAAGTGTCTGCCAGGCCAAACAATTTTCTCCTCGCTCTGACTTGCATGATCGTATCCCTTCGCTTACCATCGGAAGTTATAAAATAGGGATGGAATCTCACAAATCTTTAACAAAGGCTAACTGTGGGAATATTGTGCGTAACTTATAAAAAGGAAATTGAAATGATCTGTTAGAAACGATACGATGTCCAGATAAAGATAGTGTTAACTTTGTAGTTTATTGTAAGTATGCTACATAGCCGTAGTAATAAGTAGGAAGGAAGGTTAGGTATACGTGGCAATTTCGTTACGTTGTCCCTTATTTCGGACTGCTGCTTTAACATCTACAGATATTCTTGTTTGTATTAGAGAATTATGCTTTAACTGTACATAGGTAATAACTTAAATAGTTTATGTGTCCAACAAATAACTGTTTAAACGTTGACCCATGCTTTGATACATAATGCAATGCATAGAAAATTGTAAACGTACCTTCGTAACTATTTGTGTAATAGCACTGTCCAGTTATCTGATTCTTATTGCTTACATTAAGTAAGGTATTGTTATGCTCGTAGTACTGACTTGCTCATAGCCATGGCATTCTACTTAGCTGAGAATAGAGCATCAGGCGAAGAGATTTCAAGCTTGCTGCTACAGCTGAAGTAAAGTTGATGGATAAATAATTTTTTCCTACGTACGTAGCAATAAATCGAAAAAAATTGTTTAGGTATCCAGGGAGTAAGTTCCCTGCTGTGTTAAACACGAGAAACAGTCATGAAGAATGAGAATGCTGATAGCAATGGAAATGGATCTTCGGAATAAAGGTTAACATGCTTCCTAGCGGGCATTCATTTGCTGTTGTATTTTGTGTTAGTTACGTATGTAAGTGCTAAATAGTTATCAGTTAGAAAAAGCAATTGCACCATATACGTAAGTATGCTTGTTCAATCAACGTTCTGTAACTTACGGAACAAGCTTAGGAAATTGCAACTCATTACATCTAAAACTATCTAATTGTGATTAAAATTAATGAAGCACTAATATTAAGTAATCACGATACAACTTATACAACGTAGGGACATAGACATGGAACATTTAATTAAATCTTAGGTCAACGCAATGCACTTATGTATTTATTGCGTTTTTACTATTATACGTAGTATCTCTAGTGTTTTAATACTCAACGTAAATGTCGTATTAAATGTCTATGTTATGTAGGTTTAGTAAATGAGTCAGTGGGATTTTAATTTGTATTTCTATCGAATGTCTAACTGATGCTAGTTACGAAAATGTAAAAGTTTTTAAATCTCCAGCTTAAAACTGAAAATGATAATTTAAAGCCTGAAGGGAAGAGTAGAAACGGAAGATAAAGAAATGCATGTATACGGTGATGGAAAAAGGGTCAAGTCTCATACACGTACGTCAACTGAGAGCGAGAGAACAATACTTACACGTTTCTCCAGCTGGAGACTCTCTTTTGTGTCTCGCCTTTTGTATTGTCTGTTTACTACTCACCTATTTCTCTACTATTGTACACAGAAAATAAATCTGAGTGAATTGAACTGCTTTACTATGTTTTATGTATAATGTTATGATGGTGAGTGTACACACGCAACTGACTCAAGTAAATCCTCCATAGCACTGACTTCATTCTCGTTATTTATTCTTTAGAAGACATAATACCTACAATAAGATTTTGTGTACCATTCTATTTTCTTAGTAGGTTATATAACGTTGCGTAGTGATTTGATGTAAATGTCGGCAAAGAGTCTTAAAAGAGATTATAAGGTCGAAATAAGTTCTTTGAAGGTAAGGTTAAAGGAAGAACATAAACAACAACATGTTAATACCCTTATTATCTCTTGGGTCTTTGTGCCCTTACATTACTTACTTGTCGTGTCGTCTTTGCCTTGCTTTGCTTTGCTTTGTTTACTTGCCCTATCCCGGTTGGTGATATTTCTGTTGACAGCAGCACAACTCAAAGAGTAAGTAAAGTAATACGTATTAGTCGTTTATATAATATACGGTAATGATAATGCTTTCTTGGAAATAGCTCGCACGTTTGTCCATTGTCAGTAACTACCATTATTACAATATATCTGTCACTGGAATACAATGTAAAGGTAAAGAAATTAGAAGCGGATGCTCCCAGACTGGTGCCGTTTCCCCTAGTTATGTATTATGTAAGCTCCTTGCCTTGGAAATATAATATATCTGTAGTTGCTCCTATTTTATTACATTTAGGGTTTACTTAAACGTTAGGTAATGCATGCATAAGTTAAAATTAGAAACAGACGAAATACACCCACCATACATTAATGCATTAGTAGGAATGTCATGTCAGCAACAATAATAGTGCAAAGGCGGAATAGTAACCATACCTAGGCAATGTCACTAACATACAAAAAATAAACTACATCGGGAACATTATATATAATTCCTTATTAGATTTCCTAGAAATCGTATAGGGTGGTTCTTCTTCTCCTTGACTAATTATCAGTGTCACTGGGTTTTGCTTAGACTTGCAACATTTTCCTATGGACATAAAAACAGGGGATCTCAAACTCCTGGAGAACAGAATACAAATACCTACAATATATTTACAAAGACTTGCTTACGTTAGGAATCTTTAGTGAACCTGAACCAGGACCAGGAGGAAAGGAACGCATTACATACAAACAAGAGTCATCGATTTCATTTGAACAAATGATGGTGTCTTACAGTGGAAGTTAAACCAAATCAAACCTATTTCAGCAATTCCCAATGCAACTGCCACAAGTCAAACCAACTGATTTTGTGAACTTTGGAAACTCAGAGGGGAAGAGCTTATTTGTAAGTATTTACATCGAGATAGCATTCTATAAGAAAATGAAAACTCTTTTTCGTGACGGTATGAAATATTTGTGCTCTAAGGAGTGCAGATGGGTTTTCGTGGTGTTGGTGATGGTAATTGGTTTCCCCCTTTTACTATCTACTTCACTCTTGTTTCACGTTGGGAGTTGGTTGTTGGAACTCAATAAAAAAACGTTACATGAGAGTTAGACGAAATATTAAAGAAGATAGGTATGTAGGTATCTGTGGAATACTACATATACGCATAGGTAAATACATAGGGTACTTTATTATTAGAAACAGAACATGTACTACGTAAGATCCATTACCATTACATAAAACTAAAATATACGTGAGCATTATATAAATGGGGAATACCACAAAACAGAACAGACACTACGTTAAGCTCAAGAGATGTTAATACGTTAAGACTCTGTTATGAAGTTGAGTTAGTTTATGTCTTGAGCTTTGGCTTGTCATGTGCCATGTGCTAACAATAAGCTCGATTGCTGTTGAATGGCTCTCGCACTATAAGTGCATCTCATTTTGAAGTATATGTCATAGTCATATAATCCCACCAGGTTTCCCTGTCGCTTCAGTAGCACATAAACATAACCAATTTTTGCCTATATCTTTTATTTTTTGTCAAGTTAAGGTATTTTCAATATTATTTTTAACATTAAATCATTTGGTCACTTCAAACTGCAACAATAGATACTACTTAATATTAATACACGTAACAAGTTTTATGCATATTATTGAAGCAGGCTTTGACTTTGTTAGAAATATTTGTCAAGAAATAGAGACTTGCCAAGTGGAAGGTGTGCTTTTACCCAGGGATCCATGTGCCTATTACAACAGTACTGATAATTTATAAGAAAGGACGAGTAGGTACTGTACCTATAAAATTAAATGCTGAAAGATAGTAGTATGTATGTACTATGTGTAGAAATGTTTAAGATTAGTGCGTTTGTGTGATTGTTAAGGTTGACTGTTGGAAAGTTAGCTACAATTAGGCATACGTTAGTAGAAATCTGGCTTATGTTGTACTTATAAGATTGAGTTAGCTGTGGGGTTGAGTGGAGTAAGATTCATAAATTGAAATGAAAATTGGGGAGGCGAGTAAAAAAGGGCAGAAAGGACAGACAAAGAGAAACGGAAAAATTACGCCGGTTCGACTGCCTTAGGCTGTCAAATTTTTCTTTGTCCTCAACTAATATTCAACAAGAGCTTAGAATTTTCTTCGTTTCTTTCTTTGCTCGTGTGTGTTGTATGCATTATGCTATTTTATACTGTATTGTACAATAGTTCACATACGTGCAAGTATACACTACATCATAAGAACTTACTCATATGAACTCACTTCCATTCGTTTTATATAAAGTATAACTATAACTATATGAGCCATTTAATATCTAGTGAGAGATCTTTCCTCCTTTTCTTATTCTTTTTGCTTTATTGTACGTTTCTCATTTATTTCTTCCGCTTGGAGACTTGGTCGAAGTAACCGTCACCGTATGTCTTTCTCTTTGCCTTTTCTTGGCTTGACTTGCCATACTTTGGCTTCTGTTCTTTGAATGAGCATACTGCACTTCACTTCCACAAATGCATACGACATAATACAATACATACGTCCACGCTTTCCTTGCATTACTACATTTTGAAGTTAAATCAGTGAGCTCTGAGCTTATACATACATATACATACGTAGCAATGCAATTTAGATGAAGTCAAGTTTATTAGTTATGTGATGCTATGCGATATGATAATAGAAAACTACAAAAATATGACTAAAATAAATTTCGTCTCAATTTTCCTTTGTAGAAAACATTTGTACATAATAATACAACTTTATTATGTAGAGAGTAGACATTCTCATCTGAAATGTAATGGCCAGTGTATATGGATAATATAATTTAATGATTGAAACATGAAGGAATGGCAAAGTAGATGGAAGAAGGGAATAATAAATGGGGGAAAAGACTGTATTAGACTTAATGTCATTTCTTCATATAATAAAGTGTGTTCTGTAGTTTCGGCCTTGCTTAGTTTTAATATACAGCTGTTATGTAAGATACCTTTAGGTACTTGTAGTGAATGTATATTATAATAGTAATGTAACACAATACAATATGTAATATAAGAATTCTGCTAAGCAGGCGGAGACTTTCTTTCGCTTTTCAGTTGAGTTCAGATCTTTCCTTTTCCTTAGTTATCTGTATGCATGCTTGCTTACAATTATCCCATTGAAGTTTTCGGTAAGAAAAGAAGTCGACATCCGTGTCTTACTATCTGGGAGGGAAGTCTTTTTCCTCGCCTTTTGTCACAGTGCCTGCTCAAAACTCCGTGACAGACTTGACTTCCTTTGAATAGGTAGAAGAACGACGTCTGGGAGAACACTAACTACGTACGTTCATGTCTTGAGGACTTTTCCCACAAAGAGAGTAGACTTAACCGGGATATTTATGCACAAGGTCGGGTCGCAGAGTCTGGGATGTGACGTGACTTACAAATACAGAGCACATTTCCTCATCCTCTCTATATATTATGTATTAAACCCTTCCCTGCCCTCTCTCCGTTTTAGTGCCTACATGGTTTTATCGTTATATTGTAATATACGTACCTATATGCAGATACATACATACATGTAGCATTGCAGACTTTGTAGGTGCAAAAATGCAGCTGGATGTAAATATTTCAATTCTATTAACTATTTAAACTTAGGTAAGATTCTCTAAATGTAAATGGTGCTAGTGTCGTTTTAAAGTCCTCCTGCCTGTAATTGACCTCATTTTTAATCTTGACCTGAGTTATAACGATACTCTTAACATTGCATTGTTTAATTTTTCGCAGTAATTTATTATTAGCTCATTAATTGTCATTGCTTTCAGAGACAGACAGATAAGCAAAGCATTTAGATTATGTCTATTCTTACATACATGGTTGTTTGTTATTGTTATTCCTCTGACTGAGATATGGCATCTGGGAACAAGTAGTACAGTCTATGTATATGGTATCATTTGCTTTTAGGTAGGTAGCTTGCAAGAATTGATTTTATTTCTTCCCGTTCCTATTATTATCTAGTTAGGATCGCTTATTTTGCATCTTCTCGTGAGATGTATTTATTACCCTTTGATATTTTATTCAAAAATACGTTTGATCGTTTCCAACTACAGATTTCGCTCTTTATAGAGATCACTTTCTTTTTGTGTTATATAGTAATAGTTATATGTACAGATGCTGGTATGTATTTTCTGAGGATACAAGAGTAACTGGCTATTTCCATTCGGATTTCTGCTTTCGATATGATGAGGTACACACTTTTGCAAGAAAAACACTTCCGGTTTGGTGCTGTGTTGTAGTCTTCTATTACGGATATGCGAACTGACAAGCCTCATCCTCACATCCTGTGCAAAGGAGCCAAGCCAAACCAAGCCACTCAGATTTCGTTGACGATATTAAAGCTGACTTACTTTGAACTTTCCGGTAGTCTAGTAGTCTCGGCTCATTCTTCTTTGTATTTTCTGTTTAGTATAAGTAGCACTATCACGCGACTACACTGAATGCTACTACATTATTTATAAGTTATAAACATTCTATGTAAGTGCCTACTATGTAAGCAGGACTACGACACAAATGCATTATAACGATAACGGAGAAGCTATCGCCGTCATCGTCATGACTCACGACAAACAGAAGCGGACAACAGACGCGCCTAA
>JAQFYC010003922.1:0-18986 GCA_034694165.1 Tomocerus mixtus | reverse complement strand
ACGTGGAAAACGACTCACCGGTACATTCAAGTCACAACTAATCGACCGAAGGTCGATTTGTTGTGACTTGAATGGGCTAACGGAGTCCAAGAAGTCACAAGACGCCCGACCGAAGGTCGGGCTCTTGTGACTGCTTGGACGTAGTTTTTTTTATTTGTATTTTGTTCTAAATGTACGATAATAATTTTATGAGTTGTTTTCCTTATTGGGTCCGGGTCATAACGTTGTACAGTCGCAGTAACACTACAATTTTTGAGAAACAATTAAAATATTAACAAACTACCCAGTAAAAACCTAATTTTAATTTTTTTTTTGATATTTGAACCTTTTAATCACGTTAGTTGGAACACTGCTAATAATTTTTTCATACGTATGTAAAATGTGAGGAATTTATAATGTTTGTAAAGTATTGGCAATACGAGAACACATGTTCATGATACACTATAATACAGCAAAGGCCAAATACAGCAACTCAATGAGGATCAATTAAATAGATTAAATAATTCAATCTATTCAAAATCAAGTGCAAAATCAATTGATTATTAGCTCTAGACGTAAATATACTTACAATTGTAAATTAAAGAATCGAAATGCCAAAAGCAGTTATGTATTCCGTATATGAATAAGATGCTCAACTTATAACTCGTTCCATTCCTACATTATGTAATGTCACATTAGATAAGATAATATAATTGATAAATAAGACGAACAAATCATTAATAAGGTAGTAGAGCAATAAAACTTTTACAATGTGCCTTGTTCTTAATAGCATAATAAACGATATTATCTTGTAAATGATCTAAAGATGAGTAATATAATATGATACTCATTGTAAGTGATGCATTCACGACAACAAATACAAAAAATCTTCAAAGATGAGTGAATGATTAACTTGTTGATGTCAATTGTTAAACTGAAACAAAGTGACACAACATTGCTTGGCATTGTTTGTCTAAATGCGTCTGTCCAAATGCGTGTTTGTACATTTAGTTAACAAGTAGCAGTTACTAATTACATAAAATACACAAACTCCTTTATACAGAAGTTCAGTTTAGCTATCAACAAATAACTTGTTTCTTAATGATATACACGGTACACATTTCCTTAACTTTCCTCTCATTCTTACTCCATAAAGCAAAATAAATTGGCAAACTCAAGCATTCTGTCTCTGATGGGCATATTTCCATAGAATAAATAAGGATTTGACATAATTTTTGCAAATACATGCCAATATCATATAAATTAATGTTACACATTAATCCGGTTATGTTCCTCCTTTATCATGAATTCTCACTCAAACTACTTGTAGCACAAAATATTTCCTGTTTGCATTATTAACAATAAGAGTTACATTATACGGTAGTCAAGACAAGAGTCAACCAGTCACCTCATCGCGGAGCATCGTTGAAAATTCTTAGAAAATATTAATTTAATCAAATTACTGTAATTAAGCATCTATTTAGCACATGACTAGATACAGTAATAAAGTGCACAATTGAAAGGGAATTAGGTTAACCATGCATTTTTCTCAAGAATTCATTCGTTTTTCTTCGAATTTAAAAAGGAGGAAACATTATACATATTTAACCATAAGTTTTAGCTTTATTTATGTTATTAGCTTATGCTTATGAAATTATGTAATGTTTATTGTTGCTAAAGATATTAGTTGCAAAGAAAATAGAACAAGTAGTAGTTATTTCTTTACTGATCCACTGATCCCGAAGTAGAACTCATAAGGTTTATAAGGCAGACGAAATTTGATTGTCACCATCAGTAACTCATCTGCTCTTCAACTAATATTCTTCATCTTCTCTCTATTTTCTTTTTCTTCTCCTAATCTTGCAAAATGAAGGCTACTTTGGTAAGTATTTAAAAAAATTCAAAACCGAATAGAAATTGAAATTTTTTCTTCACTTGAATTTGTAAAGTTCTCATTTTTAACGAAAAAATCAAGAGCATTGTTCCAAGTTTCCAAGTTTGGAACTTCCAAGAACTTCCGAAAAATAATTACGCTCTTCCATTGGAAAAATTGCAGCT
Organism: Tomocerus mixtus; assembly: GCA_034694165.1. Taxonomy (NCBI): domain Eukaryota; kingdom Metazoa; phylum Arthropoda; class Collembola; order Entomobryomorpha; family Tomoceridae; genus Tomocerus; species Tomocerus mixtus. The sequence goes on along the minus strand of JAQFYC010003922.1, from coordinate 16,949 downwards.
GTGCAAGTTTGAAAATACATTTTCTTATGATTTGTTAGGTTGTTGTTGCCTTGGCCATGTTCGCCAGTGGTGCCCTTGCAGGAATTTCTAGTGGATCTGCATACGGTGTCCCCGAAGAACCAACTTATGTGCCACACGTTCACCGTCACGTCTACGGTAAGATTTTACACTTACAAGATATGTTTCTTAAAATTTAATTTCTATAAGAATCCAACGATGACTATTTTTTTTGTTTTTGCAGTTCACGATGCTCCTGATGTAAGTTTCGATTTTTCTTGATTTATTTAATGCAAAATTATTTTTATGTATTACATTAGTTGTCCATTTACTTCTTCAGGAACCCTCTGATGTCCAAAGCAAGGTCATCCGTATCCCAGGAGGTATGAATTTCGTACAATTACTAATTACTACAATTTTATTCAGAATTAACGATACTAAAATTCATAGCAGTCTAAAACCATGATAATCTTATTACTTATTAGGAGACAAGCACGTCAACATCATCTTCGTTAAGACCCCATCTCAATCTTCTTCCCAACAAACCGAAGTCATCCTCCCCGAGCAAGGTGCAGATAATACAGATTACAAATAATAAAGAATATCTTAAATACTCTTTATAATTGTTTTTATAAAATCGTAATACTTAATTGTTTCCATTTTCTATTCTCGTTAGACGTACACAAGAATCTCGTCTACGTTTTGATCAAGAAGGGAGAGAACAACAACAATATCCGCGTCCGTGGACCAGCAACAAGATCTCAACCCAAAGTAACAAGATTACCATTATACTTTTGCACTACAATAATCGCTATGCCAAAGTTATTATTATTATTATTACTTCATACGCATTTTTTACTTTACAATTACAGCCCGAAGTTTATTTCATCCGTTACACGAACGAGCAAGGACAAACCGAATACGGTAACTATTTAACTACTATTACTTAACTTAAAAGAAATATCCCATAGCTCTTAAAAATAATTACCAAAGAGCAAAATGGTAGGCTCTATAAATAGATAATGTTACACATTCCATTTTTTTCTTTTCCAGGACCACCACCATCAACTTATGGAAGCCCTGATCCAGTTCCAGCCCCAACTCCAATCCGCACCGGGTATTAATAATCAAAAAGACCTTCGTCATCGAATTATTTCATCTTCGTCTTTACTTACACCTACCTGTCTATGCTATTTGTTAATTGAATTTATTTCTTTATGTTTATACTTGTTAATTTCTCCCATATATTATTGTTACCATTCTACTAAAATCTGTATTTCCTCTGTTTATTCAATTTCCATTATCCAAGTCTTCCTGTTACAGTCTTTTAGATTTTATTTATGATTTACCTTACAAATTTAAATGCAATCTGAATATGCAATTCATTCTCCTGTCTTCTTCACAAATTTTGTATATAATATAGCCTCCAATATATATATTACTTTTGTACATACCTCCTTTATATTTTTGTAGTATATAATTTGCTGTGGCATAAACAATGTTTAGGACAAAACCTCGGTGAAAATAAAATGTAACTTAAAAACACACGATTTGTTCTAAAAAATTATTTACCTACAAACTACTCATTTATTCACACAGTAATTCCATTTTCATTATAATAACATAAATATTAACAGTTGATTATGCTTTTGGTATAATTTGTATATAGTTTATTCGATGCTTAGCTCCGTTTCATCTTCTTAATGTAAGTCTTGTAGAAAAAGTCGGCAAATAGCAAAAAGTATGAAGCATACATCGTCAAAGCTAATTTAATGTTTTGATCTTCTCGTTCGCATTGAATTCCCTTTGCTGGTGTGCGCATCAAATAAAAAATGACAATGAATACATTGTATGGTTAAGATTATTTGTAAGACTATATAAATATTATAATCGGGTATTAAATATAATTTTTACGTACATTTTGAAACCAAGGAGTGCCAATTCACAGTAACTCCCACAATCATTTGAGCTATCTGAAGAGTAGTTATTATCATAACCATACTTCTTGGCAGGTGAATTCCAAAGCACTAAAAACAAAAACAGGATTTTTAATTTTAATCGTAAATGGAAATATGTTTAGTGATAGTTGTGTTGTGTTTACCTTCAATGCGTAGTACGAGTACATAATAGCATGGACAAGAGAATTCATCGTCATGAACCATCTGTGACAATAAAAATTGCATTTATATTAATTTAATTGTCTATGAATAACAGAAGTATTCACAATCAGTAGGTTGGGATGTAATTCTTGTTTACATTAGACGTTACCTGTGTACCGGATCATGGGCATCATAAGTATAGAATGTATAAAAAAGGACGGACGCATGATGATACCTGAAACAATGAAATGAAAATTAATTGCAATTAAATTGCGTCCAGGCCAGTACTTGTTGATTATATATTTTTTTGTTCGTTTCTACATTATTAACCTACCAGTGTAAGAATATCAATGGCTGTTTTCTTAATATAATTATGGCGGTGTCCCCCAACTCAACAACTTTGGATAAAGTTCCCAGCCAGGCCCAGTAGGCAAAAGCGTACGTTAAACCATCTCTGGAATTCAAAATTAAAGAACATTCAAACAAATAACAATTATTAGTAACGGAATTCAGAATATTTATCACGTAACGCAAAAAGTGCACTGATTGAGGGAAGTAATGAAACAAGCCAAAATATTTACCTGGAACAGACAGAGTTGTGAAATCCATTTGGTTGGTTTAGAACGACCAAATGTTCTGGGAGTGTGCGGATGAAGCCGAGACCAGAGAAGGTAGCCAACGCAATATTCCAAGCACAAAGGAATCCCCGAAGTTTGAATGGCTTCCGATTTTTCATGTAATTCTTCCCGAGAAATATTGAAGATATGTACACCGCCAGGATGAATAAACTAATATACCAATACTGACCCATCCCCTTTCTCCAGTAGTAAAAGTCGAACTTTTCAAATTCGTAAATTGTCATATAAGACGGATTTTCGAGAAGTTGGTTCTCTTTAAATGTTGTGTTGTAATAATCCATGTTGGTGTTGGCGATATTCATTTCAGTGAACAAATATTCTGGAACTTTTCTAAATATGTTTACAACTCTCCACTCCTAATAGTTCTAATTAACTACCAACTGCAGTTGTATCAGCAAAATAAATCAGTTCAATTTGTTATTCGTAAACTAAATGCTAGATCATCATTTCTCAGAATCTGTGCTCAAGGTGACCTTGCTTTTGCTCCGTAATAAATATTCCGCATCCTGGATTAAAGTTGGGCAGCAGATGCGATGTATCGATAAATTAAATACTCCTACTCGGGCTGCAGTTGAATAACAAAAAGAATTAAGTATAATTGTTCTTTCCAGCTAATATGCTACTCCTTCTCAGAATTCTCCGTGAATAAACAAAAAAGATCTTCCAGGGCAAAAAAAACATGTTTTGGACGGCTAAATCCCAAAATATGATATATACGAGCAAATATTGATTTTTTGGAGCGATTTTTTTGTAAGTAATAGCTATAATCCAAGCAAACAGCACCTGTCATCGAGTTTTCCTTCTTTTATGTAAATAATTGACGCCAAGTGAGGAAAGTGTAGCTTTAAATAAATGTCTATCGACGCACGAGTTATTTTGTAGCCAAAAAAGGCACGTTTTCCACATTTTAATAAATATAGTTTAGTTTACTTAAATTTAAGGACGTCAGAATCCACTAACCCTCGGTACTCGTGTAACGATGATTATAATTAGTGATTACTGGGAGGCATACATTATAAATATTGGGAGACCTCCTCATCCCTCGAATAAAGTTCCAGTTTTTAAATTTGTATTTTAATAGGTTCTAAATGTACGATGATACTTTTATGTCGTTGTTTTCCTTATTGTGCCGATTCATAACGCTGTACAGTCGTAGGAACACTACAATTTTTGAGAAACAATTAATATTAACTTTCCCAAGCATACATATACCTGTAATTATATTATTTTTAAAAATACTGATCTTTGAGGCATTTATATGCTCGAAATATACCTAAAATTAAATATTATACTCACCCTAGTTTGTAACACTTTTAATAATTTTTGCATAAAAAAGATGAGGAATTTAGGAAAATATTTGTAAAGTACCTAAATACTTACAAATAAAATTTGCACTATGAAGGAATTTAAAGATAACCAATGCTTACGGCAGCTTTTTCTGGTTTTTATATTATGTATTTAAATTACCTTCAGAAAATAAGTATTGTAATGGGAAAAATCAGGGTAGGCTATAATGTTATTAACATCTTGATTGCTATTTATTACTTTCGTGTTTCATTGTTACATAATATTTAGAAATGTATAAACAAGGATAGAAAACCTAATGTTAGAACATGGACGAATTATGAAAGTTTTTTGATTGCGTCACATCGGACAAGAAGATCTTTGAGTTCATTTTTTACATGAATTTCTGCAATGCGGTTCATCTCATGTTGATTTCTGACCAGTTGTGGTGCAGCTGAGAACGTGATGTCTATTTGATTATTGTGCGAGGCTGTTGTTGTGTATAATACTGAAAATAAAAGGAAAACGATGAAAATTAATGATTGCGGCTAAAAAAATTGGCGTAATTTTACAAATTTTTTTAACGGAACACAATATGTAGCTTCTATATAAAACTGTAATTGTAACTAAGAAGAAAATAGTTTGAGTTTAGGATTACCTGTTAGAGGACAAAGATCTTTAGTGCAAAATGTATGATAAATATTCGTGACGTCATTTCCGAAGAGAGTGTACTGAGTGTTAGCTCTCACCATGCTTGAAAGAGATGCTTTGTAAACAGACAATGGCCATTGCAAATTGAGAAGAGAATATTTGGTCGGTAGGAGATTCGCAAACCCGACAAATAATTCCAGACTCGAAATATGTTTTTTGTAATTCAGAAATTCATTGGCAAGTTTTTCAGTTTGTTGAAGGCGTTGCAGAGGATTCTCATCTCTAAATGGAGTGTGTAGTTTAAGGTAGGTCCAGTGATTAGTAAATTTAGTTATGGGGTGACCTGCTCTCGGGATCGTATGGAAGACTGGAAGTGTTTCCGTTATTTCCGACCTTCTTCCCGTTTCTATTAAATGCCTTCGCAAGGCTCCCGTCTGCAGAACGTATAGTAGAGACGAGAATGAGACTCCCAATTGACGGCGAATGCTTTTTAAGGCATATAAATCCAGAGTACTCCAGGAAACGAGCATTTTGTCCGTTTTGTCCAAATTTGTCATCTCTGGAAATGGTTTAGAGGCCGTCGAGGCCAATAAAATGTACTCGAGCATTTGTCTTGGAAGTGGAAAGAGCATTGACACCTGCGAAAAATACGAAAATAGTTTTTTTTATAAATATTAACCATTATTTTAAATCTTATTTTATTCCTGTAATTTTTACTACAGCAATGCCTGGCATTGAACAATGGAAATAATATGTGCATACAAGGGAACCGCACACATGCGCATTAGATCTAGAGATGAAGCTATGTTTCAAGCTACATAAGATTTGTCTCAAAAGTAAAATGTCAAAGTTTAGTAAATTGAGACTTAGCCTTGATTCTTATTTTATTTATTTTTACCTACTTACAAGGAAACGACACGATATAACACCCCAATTGGCCTGATACTCTCAAAACATTTCTGTAATGACCTTGGACTTGTGTTTGAGCAGCGGTACCCGTGTGAATTGGAGTTTTTCAAAATTAAATGTAAAATGTCACAATTTTCAAAATGTGACGTTTTGGTATACATTCTAATGTTCAAAGGGTTTATAAAATTTTTAGCCACCATAATTTGTTTTTAAAATTCAGCAAACTACCGTTGGCGAATTTTCAAGAAAATTTCTTTGAAATCGGAGTTGGTAAATTTTTCAACTTTTTTGAATTACTTAATCGTCTGAAAAGCTTGAAAACGAATATGGCGCTAAAAAAATTATACGCGTTTTAAAAAGTAGAATGTATACCAAAGCATCACATTTTTGGCAAATTTGACCTTTGATGACATCTAATTTTGAGAAACTCCAATTTCCTTTACGAATGGTACAGACCAAAGTAAGCTAAGTAAGCCAAAGTAAGTACTAGGTAACCAAAGTAAGGGATCTGGAGAAATATATTGGTAAATATACAGCTAATTGGGGTGTTACATCTCGTGCCGTTACCTTGTTAGTTTTCTGATCAAATACTTAAACACTTTAAACAGATATTTAAAATTTGAATTAAATTAGGAAATATAAATATAGCCATGTCTGTAAGTATGAGTAATCATACGTCGAAGTTCCCTCGTAACAAATTCTCACCTTATCAGAGAATGAGAGAGGTGGTTGGCTCTGAACTAGATAAGGGGATTGCTGCCCACAGAGCTTATCAACGATCATTAACATTCCAAAACCGTCGATGAGTCCGTGATGCATTCTGAATGCTACGTAAGACTCCTTCCTTGCATTCCTTTTAAGAAGGAGCATCTCCCACCTTGGAGATGTATCGTTATGATAATGAGAATGAAGCCAAGTTGAAAAATAATTTTGAGTCTCTTCTTCTTCATTTAGGGAGTCCTCTCTAATATGCTCCTCCAAAATGAGGTGATCACACCTCTTAAAAAACAGATAGCCTCCGAACATTTCGAAATTGCAATAAAGAGTTTTGAAAGGCCCATCCTTTTGAGAGTGTGAGAGAAAATGTTCCCGAAATTTCTTTTGGAGCTCTGACAATGAAATATCTCCTTTTACTTTCAAAATGAAGCCAATGTCTACAATTTCCTTCTTGTCTACCGTGGTTCTTGCTACCATCAGATCATTTAGGCTAATGGGGCTCAAATCTTTTCTGAATTTAGCTGCAATAGCCAGCAAAATGCTTTTGTAGATGTAAAAAATGATTCCGATCGGAATTAAAATGGGAGCAATGAGGAGCCAGACTAATAAATCCAGAATTGTCAGAATAATGGAACTGTCTATTAAGACAGATTTCCAAAAGTGATCTAATTGATCCATTTTCGCTTTAAAACTAATTCTAACACCTATCCCTAATCCACAAAGATTACAAAGAAGAAATTATCTATCCTAATTATATCCCTCACTAAGGAATCTGCGGAACCTCTAGTGTAACGATGTTCAATGGAAGTCTAGTGGTAAGAGAAATGAGAAATGTGTATCTGCAAGATTCCAGATACACAAATCAACTACATCTTTTTATGTTATCAGATAGGTCCTACTCAAAAACTACCTGATAGTAAAGGTTCAGTAGTAAACACGTATTTACATGGAAAGATGTGGTTATTCGCAGAATATCTCAGACAACAGATTAGGTTTTCCCTTTATCTAATATAATGTATAAAGGTAATCGAAAGTGGAAGATCTTCTCTTCACATCATATGTAATCACATGAGGCTGAATGAAATAATATGAATGAAATCATCACGAGCCTAATGGGAGGTTGGAAGGTACCTAGATATTTAGGCACCGTTTTACTACGTACGTTCTACGTATTAGCATAACAACTTTAACGGATAATGGAAATTGATATGATAGCACATTTTTTGTCCGCTTTGTGTGAACTCGTGAAATAAACTTGTTCTACAGCTGAGGATGAAGACAGGGTCATCTATTGATTAACTGGTAGTCGTGAATGCCCTAATTCTTCATAATAATAAGTATAGTGCATGAAACCTTCCATATTACTTAAGGTGCTTCATTAATTTGTATTACTTAGGTATTTGTTGTAAAAACTCGTTACATTTAGGTACGTACTCGATCATCTCTAAGAGATTCTCTGAATAAGATGAAAACAAGTTTTTGCTTTTATTGTACACCTACATAGTAGAGAGAGATTTCTTAGAAGTAATTACGGTAAAGGTAAACGAATTTTTAAGTTTGAGAATAATGTGTACAAGGAAATGTTATTGTCTTTGCAAATGCATTTGTTTTTACTTTTCATTGGTAAATATATTTTTAATATTTCTCTTGTTGTTAATAGCAAACAGAATATTCGAGGGTTGGATGCTTTCAGTATTCTTTCATGTAGTAAAGTAAAATGTGGATGCATGTAGGCACACAGTACACAGTAGGCAGTGGAGTTGTTAATGAAAACAACACTTTCTATCTTTATATTATAGGTATATAATTAAGAGGCACCTGTTTTTGGTACTAAATGTGCAAAATACTTAATACACAGGAATTGCGTGCAATTTTTATCGATGGCCTTTTTTATTTAGTACATCAATGTTTTTAGTGTCCAGGACCCAATACGTTTATTTAATAAGTAAACAATGGAAATATACACAAGTGTAGGTAATAATCATTTCGGCTTAGTTTTATGACGTTCCTTTTTGTAAAAAATAGTGTCTCAATTTAAACTTGAAAATAACACACGAATTATACCGTCTCTTTTTAAAATACTTCATCTGTGTTTGTTGTATACCATAAAAGTTTTTGACTTTTACTGATTGTTTAATAAATTGCAAAATAGGGCTATGAAGAATTTATTCACTGTCCTAATTTCATGGTGGCCATAATGGAATTTTCACAATACCTAATCGTTTTTTAAGTGAAAGTTCAAAATTCTGTCGGAGCATGTTAATTTTAATCATTATTCATTACTATCATTCGGTATAACTTTATTTTACAACTACATATTTACAAAAATAACATATATTTCAAATAAAAATATATATTTATGTACAGTATAAAAACTAATAAGAAGTCAGATGTCACACTCACACGTGAGGTGTTATTGCTCTGTCCATGCAGAAATAAATGACGAACGCCCACGTGAGGAACAGGATCAATAGAGGAATTACTTTGTGGACCCAGTACATCCTGGATAGTAAAATAAAACATTAAATTGTCTGGAAAACTAAATAATAAGTAGCGCTCGTATAAAGATTTTTGCAACTAAATGACAGGAAAAATAAATAAGTGAAATGCCACAGAAATATTTGTCGTTGGCTTGGCTCACCTTGACATCCTCTCCCGTGCGCTCTTAAGCGTCGAGGAATCCTCTTTGAAAATATAGGATTTAATACCAAGAAAATAATTTCTGAAATAGTGCTCCCAGTTAAGGTCCTCGATATTCCAGTAAAAGAGTCTTTTGTCATTTTCTCCCATTTTCTTGCGCAGCTCTCCCATATTATCAGTCGTAAATTGAAATTCATTGTTGGTGAAAAAGTCCAAAGAATCCGCGGCCACTGCCAGTTTATTGTATAGGCGTACCATTCTATAAAGCATAAAATGATTTAATAACAATAATCCCATTGAAAAATTAAATTTCATTAAAATAAAAAGTATGAAATAAATATGCAAAGATAACGCCACCTTGGATTTATCTTTCACCAAGTTTTTCACTTTTAAAGGATTTTTTAAAATTCATTGACAAGGAAAATATTTAAAGCCTGGCGCCTTGCACGTGGGATTCCACATTCATGTGCGCAGATGCGAGTAAAAAAAGTGGAGCAAATTATAAATGCGACCTCACCTTGGCTTTCTGCCAATGATTAGACCAAAGACATCCATAATTAGGAATGGGATGAATGTCATAAAAAACCTCAAAGTCCGGTTCAGAATTGGGGAAGTGGTGCACAGGAAGTCAGGGTAGCGAAATACATCATTTGCAGGTGTGTCCCTTGCCGCTTGTAGCCCATATTTCCTTACATCTTTAATATAGAACGGATTTATTGAGCCTGAACAAACGTTGTAAACTGGAATGGATTCCTTCCTGGAAAATTCAATTTTGAAAAGATAAAACATTTCTGACAATCGGGAAAATGTAAATTTCGAAATAAACAACCTTTTTACCAGAAAGCAAACTTTAATTTTTTGGAAAATATTTATTAATTTCATTATTTTCGCATTTCTCAAAAAGAAATTGGATGCGAACAAGAACTCCGCGAAATATTTAACAATTATAATAAGAAAGTGTTACCTGTGGGTGTACGCGCTCCACCCGGCTGCTAAAATAACATTGACAACCACATCCAGGGGAATTAAGTCAACTATTTTACTCTCGTCAGCATACATGGATGGCAAAATCCCTTTCCCCGCCGCTGCAACTGCGCCAGTAAGTCCGTTCAAACTATCTACAAATCCAGGCTGCGGCTCTTGCCAGGCGGAACAAACTAAAATAAATTAAAGTTACTTGATAAACCGGATACACGAGATAAAAATATAGACATGCTCAAACCTAGGACCCATAGTCATACCGATGCGCAACGGGAATGGTTCAATTTGCAAATATTTGAATTATTCTTTTCGCGGTTTAATTTTGGTGCTTAGAATAAAAGTGAGACCACAGATAAAGAGTAGGTAGTGCTCCAATTATATTTAAAACTACCTGTGATTATAAAATTTCCACGGCTAATTTAATATTTTCTTTAAAGTCAAGTTTCTTCTTCAATTAAAATTACATTGCAAAATTTTGGCGGTGGAAACAGCAGAGAAATAAAAAGTTTAAAATTTGGACTCTGTGTTACAAGGTAGGACAATGGAAAAGATTAACACCAAATATGAAAAGCCCTCATTTTTGGCGACTGGGGTGATGTGGAGCCACAGAGTTTCAAGAATAGATTGGCCCTGTCTATAGGAGTGGTTGTATGGTTGGGGAATACAGTTTACATTATTACATAGAGTAACTGTGACTCTGAACGAGGGGTGTTCCTCATTTACTCTCAGATATTTTAATATTCCAAAGACTAGGCTGAAAATGGATTTTGTTTACCTATAGAAGGCCTCACAATGCAGACAGGAAGATGTTCGCGTTGTTCCTCCAATAAGACCTCAGCTAGGGCTTTGGTGTAAGTGTAGGTATTAGGTTTCCTCCCTACAAGTCTGCAATCAAATTAATCCAATTAAAATCACTTACAACAAAGTCTCACCTCGAGTGCATGTTTAATTAATTAATATTAATTTTATTTAACATTTATTTATAATATATTAATATTATATTTACATTATATTTATATTATATCCTGTATTAATTAATATTTATATATTTATGTTCACGTATGTACAGTGGGGTAACGCGGTGTATCTCTTCTTCGCTCATCAAATCGATATTCTGAGGGAATTTGAGCGATACTATTTTCTCTGGAATTTCTCTCAAGTCAGAATTTGAATATGCAGTTGAAATATGTACGAAGGCGGCGACGTGTTTCAGTTCCCGGCACAAATCCAGCACTCGCTTCGTACCGTAATAATTCATCTCAAGAGCATCTTTTAATCTTTCGTTAAACTTGACACTTGCTGCAGAGTGGATCACCACGGAACAATTTCGAATCTTGGAAGAATCTTGTTCGTTGATCCCCAGGCCTGGAAGTGTGATATCTCCAGCAATAGCATGAACCTTATCCAGAAGCAGAGTTTTGTCTTCCCGTTTGAGAATGTCGAAAATCTAACCATTTAAAATTATTAAATTTAAACATTTTATTCCTTGGTTTGAATTTTTTAGACTGAAATTACTGCAGTTATTTTTATTTATAATTTTAATTAATTAATCATTTTTATATTACTTACTGGTGATTCAAAAATAGAGTAAAGTCTACTCTGAACATCCACCCCCCGTTTCGGTCTTAAAAGAACATACACCTGGGCTATACCAGGGCAGCTTCGCAGCAATTTTTCAAGCAAAGCCTTTCCCAAATAACCGGAAACTCCAGTAAGAAATATTGATCTTCCAAAATAAAAGTTCTGGATTTCAGAAATCATAAGTTGGTCTCCCATTTTGTTGCTCAAACACAAACAGTTCCTTAAAGACTGAATATTTTTAGTGAACACTATTGTAATTGTAAATAAATGTCAGACGGATCGTTAAACTTGAAGAGTACCCAGACAGGCACTTATTATTGCCATGACTTGTCGAATACGAAATTCTGGTTTTCTACCCTATTATCTCTGTGCCCAACAAAATCATTTACTCGAGTCAGTATCAACAGCTAACCTACTTATTATGTGATATCTTGAATAATTTTTATTGCAGTTTCCGAGTAGTCGATATGACGTGCTGCTTGACCATAAAATTGCATTCTTGGCTGCACAACTTGCGTCAGAGATGATAAATGCATACAATAAAGGTTAATAAATATACAAAAAATGCATCTAGCTACAGGGAATTTATAAACTGATTTTAGTAGTAATTTACATTGCTACTAAAACCTGATTCGTGATATCCTCAATACGTATCTGTTAATAAACTAATAATTTATGTCATTACGTAAATAAGAAATATTTTATTCAACCCAAATCAATTAATTAACAGATATCGAGTTTCAATTCCAAATACTTTCCTACTTTTATGCTAATTATTTGCGCCATACGGGGAAACTTGAAGGGAAAAGTAGTTAAGGTAAAGGAATCGACATGTTTATGGACAATGTTTTTTGGTCTAATAATTCAATTCTATGGTAATGATAACTTTAAATGTTCTTTCGCAAAAATATGGGAATTTCTTGGAACTGAGAAAACTTGAAGTGATCTTTTGGTTTTTAATATAATTAATACTTTGGAATTTACCTGATGAATTTTCCTCCTATTTTATTTCTAACTTTACTTTTATTAAGGAAAATTTCTTTTCAATTAAAAATAGTATGCTTTACATTTCTGCACTTTCTTTGCGCTGTGAATATTATGCCAATCTTCCTTTTGCGTGTGGGATAATTAATTATGTTCTCAATTAATAAAAATAAGTATATCTCTTAAAAGTCAATAATGTGGTGTATAGCGTTAATAAACTAAGGGTTGGTTAACTAACTAACGTAATTCCGACAATGTTTCAGTTTAAGTACCAAATTGAGTTGAACAGGTTACACAGTAAACAATACAATGTAATAAAACTTACTTAATACAACGTTTCAGTTTAAGCAGCAGTTTACAGATCAGTTGAGGATAATATTACATGGTAGCAGATATGTAAATTTTTACTAAATAGTATTTGTAATTTGTGTTTTCATGTGCCGTAGCTGTTTATTCATTGTAAATCAGGTTTTCCTATGGTCACGACGAGTGTTTTTCCATGTGCTTGCTACCATTTACTGCAGTGTGGGATGATCTTGTGCTAAACAACAAGCTAGTGCGGCTTTTACGCTGTATACACACATTATCTTTGTGAGATGAGACTTGAGAGATGAGTTGGATGTTGATCTCCACTCTGTGACGTCATTACTGCATAAGTAGTTCGTATTTCGTACGAAGTAGACAATTCTGTAGATATAAGACAGAATTCTTGACATCCACAGCTAAAATATTGTACTCTAGGAATATAAAGCTCAGCTCAGCAGAGAAAAGCTGTTGGATAGCTCCAAGAATTATTTAAAATAGGAATTTATACATAAAAATTGCAATAGATATACAAAATGGGAGCAATTAAACATTATCTGTGCCTTTTGGGTATCAAACTGGTACACTTTTGGTTATTCGTTGAAAGATTGATAATTAAAATATTTCTGAGATCTTTAGTGGAGACTAAAGTAAGGGAATTGTACTGTCTTAATGGATCGAACAAAGATTTGATAACGGTTAACAATCCTGAATTTTACATCCACACGGCCAATAAGAGTTTGTTGGGCTTTTGCGAAAGTTACATGAACGGTTGGATTTCAATAAAGAATGTCACCGAGGCTGTGGTCAACGTAATGAAATCTGGAAACATTAGAGAGGATCCGGGATTCAGATACAAAGCATTTTTAGATTATCTTCAATTCGAATTATTTCATACATCTTCCTCGCAGAAAAGCATCGAAATGGCAGATGCACATTATAACGTTGGTAAGTTTAACTACTCCATTAATTTCTTTATTTGACATTTGATGTTATGTTTTTTTTCAATCCAGAGACATTTTTATCTGTAAAAATATTTTTGAAATGGTAAATTGAATTAATGGATTATAACTAATATTTGTTGATAATTAATTTTTGATGCTAACAGGAAACGAGCTATTTGAAGCGATGCTCGGTGCTGATATGAATTATTCGTGCGCCCTGTGGCTGAAGGCAAGCGACACTTTGGCCTCGGCCCAACGGAACAAAATGGTCCTTCTAGCCCAGAAAATGAAACTAAAGGCGGGTATGAAAGTTCTGGATATAGGGTGCGGTTGGGGCGGTATGGCAAAATTCCTAGCTCAGGAATATGGCGTTTCTGTGGTGGCGACTACAACTTCGGTAGAAGGAGCAAAATACGCTGCGGATTTTTGCAAGGGCTTACCAGTGGAAGTGCGAATTTCAGACTGCAGGGACATAATTGCCAAGGAGGAGAAATTCGACCGGATTTTGGCGATTGAGGTTCTTGTGCACGTGGGGAAGAAGAATTATCCAGGATTCTTTTCAAACGTGAGGAAATGTCTGAAGGACGATGGAATATTTGTCCTCCATGCCATTGGCTCGAATGACCCTGCCCTTCCTGCTGTAAACAATTTGCACAACACGATGATACCCGATTCCAGAATCCCTTACATCAAAGATATCATTGAAGATACAGAAGGCCTCTTTCTCATTGAAGATTGGTCCAACATCGGGGCCAATTATGACAGAACTGCTTCCGCTTGGAATCAAAATTTCCAAAAAGTCAGAGCGAAATTCCAAAAAACCAACGGAGAAAAATTTTGCAGGATGTGGGAATTCTTTTTGCAGACGAATGCCGCCATTGCTAGGACTAGGGATTTGCAAATTTGGCACATTGTTTTCACCAATACAGGAATTCCTGGAGGATACCAATATTAGTAATTAAATTACAAGTGGAACGAATAAAGACAAATAAAAACACATCTAAATGTTATTTTTACATAGCCCTCCAACAATCTATTACTTCGTAGCTAACGTTGTACTTATAGTATGCTTCAATGAATAAATAAATATTTAATCAAAATATAAAATCCGGAAAACGGATAGTGTATTATGCTTTCGTAATTATAGTTCTAAGATGTCCTAAAGCGCTTTTCGTCTTTAACCTATAACCGATATAACTTTATATATATAGGGTACATATATAAATGAGTAAATCACATAAACTCGATATTTATAATTTTGGCAAATTGTCAGAAATATTTTTTAATCAGTTAAGCGAAAACAATTTTCTAAGAGTCCAAGAGTCCTACACCAATATATTTTTAAAATTAAGTACAAATAATGTGTAAAGCAAAGGAAAATCTGTTGTATCATGTTCAACAAACTGAGTGAGAAACTTATTTGGCATTAACATTAATTTCTGCCTTAATTTCCGTGCTTTGTAGTTCCAGTGAGAAGAAAAAGAATTATAGTGCACTACTATGGTTAACTATAGCAAATGAAATAGTAACCTGTATTACGACTAAAGAATAATTTCTCAAATTAACCATGGAGTTAATCGCCAATTCAATTGAATTGTTGGGAGATTCCTATGCGAGGTGTATAATAGTAGTTTTACATCTGACAGTTTTAGAGGGATTTAAACCAATTATCCATCAAGGTCGGACGCCGGAAAAAATTTCGGGAGCGGCCCTAAATATCCGTTTCAAAAATAATCAATAATGTCCGTAGTGCACTTACCAGCATACTTATGGCTTCTTACAAAAAATTATTTTATTAATAATTATATTCACTAAATACTTACAATTATCAGTAAGCACACAAAATCTTGTTCTATAACTGATACATAGCATTGAACTAAACTAGCTCGTATAAAATAAAAACTGTATTAGTAGGATGCACATACCATGCAATACAATTGCACGCAGACTGCAATTCCCGTCAGCCCGTAAGTCGCGCAGCCTGTAATCTCTTAGAGTCAGTATGTATCGGTCACCAACCAATTATATTTAATTAAATGGAAAATACATATTCTTGCATAATGACATCTGTGCTTCACTACTTAAATTTTAATTTAGTACGTGTTTCATTATTTCAGTGTTTTACGCGAAATAATTGCCAGGAATGAATGAATATGGTATGTATCTCACCAAATTAGAAAGCAGCATCCCATCATTTATGAGTATTTCCAGCAAAAAATTCACACGGATACGTCAACAAAACTATGTGAATTGTAGTGAATTTTAGGAACAAACATGAGTAATTACTAGAGCTGTGAATGGGTTATCTTTGCGACCTTGTCGATTTCAAACCCCAACCTGACCCCAGGATTTTTTTACAAATTGAACCCAAAAATCCTAATCAATTTTCAACACAATTCAACTCAATCTAGACATCTAGATTTCATTAATATAATATGCAGTTATGAGGAAATGGAATATAAAAAACTGTTTAATGTGTCTAATCATGTCTGCACAGCACATATCAACGGCAGAGTCCTAACGCCATCCTCAACCTAATAGTCCAACCCCGTAAATTTTCATACCAAGCCGTTCCCAACCCACCGGAAACTACGAAATTTAATCAAAAACGTGGCATTACCATGTCCACTTATCGGAGAAAAATTTTATTTTGTAAAATAACCTCAATACATCGGCAAGTCGTAAAGTGAAGCAATTGTAATACTGATTGGCATGACAGAGATGAATAATTATGTTTGAAATCCTTCTAAACCTCTCAGAGGTAAAACTACACATCTACCATAGGAATATCCCAACAATTTAGTCGATTGAATTGGCTATTAATTCCATGAGAAATTTGAGAAATTATTCTTTAGTCGTAATTAAATGTTACTATTTCATTTGCTATTTAACCATAAGATAGCGCAGATGTTCCTTGGTTTTACCCATTACTTATTTTTTAAAAAAACTTTGGCGTAGGAATCTTTGACACTTGGACGCTTTGCAAGTAATTCTATAAATTGTTAAACCTATATAAATTGAAATCCGCCCAATACTTTAAACATTGTTTTGTATATAGGCGCAGACAGACGGACATTATAAAAGCATAACAGATATATCCAGCTTCGCTAGTAATAAAAGCTAACAAATTGTGGCTTAAATTTTTACTGCAGTCCAGATTCCAGACCACAAAATGTTTAGAAATCTAAGAAAAGAAGCGTTCATGTTAACATCACAGTCCA
>JAQFYC010003921.1:0-18987 GCA_034694165.1 Tomocerus mixtus | reverse complement strand
AGAATTTACGATTCAGAATTCACTACACACACAACACACACATAGTAGTAGAGGAGTTCTTGTACTGTGTTTTCCAAGTTGAGCAGCTCAGTTGCTCTGAAGACGTTGCCCTGGTTTGACCTTTACTTTGGAGGTATGCAATTCCACTTTTTTAACATTTACATATTTTTTGCACATACATTTTAGTATGCTCAAAATATTTTTCAAATATTTCGCTTTTGCAACTTTGTGTGGTGGTAGCAAATTCGCGTTTTAAAAAGGGTTATTTTGTGCATTGTATTTGTTATTGTATAGTAGTAAATAGTTGATAGTAAGGTATTTATTTTGATTTTGGGATAGAGAACGTATTTTCATAATAATTACAATTAATTTTGATTGGATTAATGTTTTAAATTGCGGCTCCTGTCAACAAAAAGCGGATTTATGGTTTAGGTACGTGTCTGGCCAATTTTTTAACTATTTACATATATAAATGTTAATTTCTAAAACTGTCTATATAAATATTTCTTTGCAATATTGTTACGGTATTTCTCAAATGCGTTTTATGTTTAAAATTGTGTAAGCAAAACTAGCAATGCCATTTTTACGTTTTTTGTAGTAATAATTTGCTATTTTCAGTTCTTTCTTTATGAAAATCATTAATTTTCTATTTTGGTTAGTGAAAGAATTATGAATTAGAAGAATTCTGTCATTCCAACATTCTAATCCGAACTGAAATTAGTTTAGTAGCGTATTTCAAATCGAATTGTAATTTTGCTCTTTTCTGCTTCATTTACAATTTAATTACGTCTCATGTTATAAACTGCCTTTTGCGGAACCATTTTCTAAATCATTATACCAATTTCTGCTTTTAAATCTAGAATAGCAAATGCCAAAATTAAATTATTTGTATGCGAGTTGGTGTTGGTGCAATAATTTTGTTTTAGCCCATTTTACATTTGTTTTATGTACCTATGAGTCTAAACGTATGGCTCATTATTAGGCTCATATAGCAATTTACAACTAGGAAAGCAACAATTTTGTTTGCCAAAATCTAATAGTAAGGCTAATTTTTTAAATCTTTTATGCACATATTGTGACATTATGTTCTAATCAAGACATATGGAACGTTTCATTTCTCGTGTTGCAAATATATTTTTTAAGGTGAACATATGGCCTTATGCCATATCTCCAAAGCCGGAATCTTCACATTTTATCCGGCCAGCAGTTTAGTCAATGCTGAACAATTTACTATTTTCAAAATTATCTAGTTTATAATGTAATGCAGTATAAGTACCTAAAGTCAAATTCTCGGTATCGCTTTAAGCGTAGATTTTTGAACTTGCTTTGGGCTTTGCCCCGTGTACTCGGGTCGGGGTAATAATGCAAAATTATTGTACCTATGTTCTTTCTGCCAATTAATTTTATCTTTTGTACAGATTATATAACAATTTTGTAGCGCTAGCTAATGTTAGTATATTTTTGTGGATTTTGCTGTGATACTTTAGTAATAGGAAATAATTTTTGAATTGAGTACCTAGTTTACCTAGTACATATTACAGACATAGACACTTTAGTATTGCTTTCATTTCCTTTGAAATTGTGTTATTTTTTGAGAGCACAAAATAGTTGTCGTTATTGTTGTGGCTGTGGATATAATATAATATTTGTATTATGTAAAGGTAGGCAAAGCAGTGGAGTGGGGTTGAGTTGACGTTGACTCAAGTTGTATTTCTAGTTTTGTTACACACGTCACGTCATACAATCAAAATGATTCAATACAAAAGGCAGTACAGTACACCACAATCTACTACACAATATGACATTTTTGTGAACTTTATTACTTAGCAGATTATAAATTGAGTAGAACGAGAGCCGTTTCTTGTTCGATAGTGTGTCTATGGTCTAGTTATTTTCTGCTTGCTTGTAAATCGACAAACCAAACTGCCTGTGGGTTATTTGATCCAACAATTTTTATAACTGCATTTACTTTCATCTTTTCCTTATCCTGGGAGAGACGCCATAACCTATTCTAGTACAAGTAGGTAATAGTACTAAAGTACTATGCTATGTTATGTACTACTATTATACTACATATCAGACAGAATCCTTTCTCAAATGTTTGCCATATGCGAGCATGTACAATTTAGTAGAATATAATATAGTACAATGCAATGTACATTGTATCATGTTAGTTCTTCACTTGATTGAATGCATTTTAACAGATATACTAAAGGCTGCAGTTGCAGTACAGCGTTAGCTCTTAGTTTAGTAAAGAAAATTAAGTTAATTTGATGTACCTAAGTACGTGTCTATTTGATATGTGTACGGTATAGTGGTATATGAATGTAATACGAATAATACGATGCAATAATGCAAGTAAGAGTAAATGCAATCAAATCTGTAATCTGTCTGTCTATGGGATCTGATAGATTTACGTTTATACAAAAAGTGCATACAGTTTCCTTTTCTTTGTGCAATACTTTTGCCAATTTAATATTTTCATTGCTGAATATTGTATAGCTTTCACTTTAAGTTGGATACCTATTGTAACTTAATCTATCAATTGCATTTCTAACTTTACAAACTCTCTATTAATAAAAATAATTAATATCTTTTTGATTCTACAGGTCTGTCGGTGCAGTAGACGGAAGTTACATAAACTGGAGCTACTAAAGTAGCATTACCCGGACGGATTTTGACGGGAATACAGTACTGTAAGCATTAAATTTACCATTTTACTATTTAAACAATATTATTGCGTATAAGTATTATTAGTAGTAAGGTTAGGAATGTGGAAAGTTTTGCCTCTGGTGGGTGTGAGTAGTTTGCAAGTGTAGTGTGGTGTGGTCAGTGTGTAATAGGGTAAAAATTTGTAGCAGGTGTTTTCTAGATGTTTAACATCCTACCATTTATTATAATATCCTCAAACTTTGAACTAGGAGATTACCTTTGAATGTTTCAATGTTTCACTTGACTTGACTTGAGTTCAGTTCATACAGCCTTCAGCACAGGTGTAAGCATTCAATGAATTTTATTCTTCGGCCGGGCCGGCTCGTTTTACCTTTTCTAATTACAAGTATATTACATCACGTCATATACCTAAAACCTACGTCACCTTTAAGTAAAGGTATTCGGAGGTGCGTTACCATGCTTTAAAGACCTTATTAAATAGTTACGTTAGTGCATGAATGCATTAGTCAGATTGCACTTCATTATAATCTTCAATAGTGTACAACTATTGCTGTGTGTGGTACATTAAATAGGTCGTGGTCTGGTCTGCTTGTCGTATTAGGTACATTTAAATTTTATGGAGCTGAGCTATTGCTGAACGTAACCACACATAGTCACGTACATGGAGACGATAACATTTATTAGTTTCACGTAAATAAGTGCTTTACACTTCTATTTTAGTATTGACTCCTTCCATACCCTAGAAAACTCGCACCTAATAATCTTAATCTTCTTCATAGGGAATTATTTGCCTAGACTTTATCTTTATGTTTCTGTTCTGTACACACAAAATATTCTAAATTAGGTTTAAAAATCTGTGATGTATGGATTTTAGATCAAAGTCCATTTATCCATTTATATATCGTACGACATGTTATGCAAAAGAACTTTGTACCCATCTTAATCTTGTCTTATCACCATTTTAAGTGAATACCATTTGCTACAAAAATGCCGTACGAAATGATAATTTCAGTAAAAATGAATTAGGTAGGGTCACTATTACTATTTTATCTTTGTTTGTCATAACCTGGATAATGTGATTTTTACTAACTACTTCTACAATTAGAATTCCTTTGTACAACGTAACACTAACTTACAGTCCTAGTAATAAAGTAGTCTGGCAACGCAGATTAGTAATTAGTAGTTCATTTGTGGTAGATGTATAGTGTACAGACTATATAATACAGCCGTCCATTACCAAAAGCATTCCATATGCGACCAGTTGCCATTTACCGGTATAAGAGACCTGTCATGCTTTGCTTACGTACTTTGTTTGCCACGTGTTAGGAAACTGTAGCTGTGTGTGCTGTGTGGCCTGCCTAGCCTGGCCGTCAATAAACTTACAGACTAGAGACTACCCTACATTACAATTTAGACAGCCTGCATGCAAGTATGCATATACAAGGCATACATTTAAATACATTATGTAGTTTATAAAATATTTCGATTTAAGTCTGGTGTATTGACTATGAGCGTAGATAGACGACAGGACAGGACAGCATAGGAGACAACAAGGAAAATGTAAAACCCAAAGTTGTTTCTAAAATTACACAATCTTTTGGGAGACAGGACAGACAGTAAATTCCTATATTTATTATAGTTGTACTACACCAAATACCAAAGCAAGTATTGAGGAATGAGTAGATAAGATAAGAAACAAGGGTAATAAAATATCTGATTGGAAATGAATGTGTGGCAATGGAAAGCGAGGTCTTCGTGGGGTAGTCGTTGTCGTTGCATATTATCAAGGATTTTATTATAGTCAAATTGACCGTCTGGAAGATCCCATAAAAAATGTCCCAAGTTAAGTCGTGTCGTAGTAGTGAAAAAGACTTACTGTAAAATAAAAGGTTGCTTTTGGTTAAGGGACTGAGTACTTCGTGAATTTTGTAAGAAATAATTACTACATAACTAATTTAGGTATGTAAAGCTAAGTGAAATGGTCAGGTTCAGGTGGCTGGTCATAATTAAATTAGATGTATATATAAATAATATTTTAGTTATTAAGTAATAGAAGATATTATTATAAATAATATTTTTATAATACTATAGTTTTATACTAGTATCAACTAAATCAAGGCAGTTTGGCTTTGGAACAGATTATCGTTAATATATAATGTAGTTTAGGGATATTCAAATCATTTTATGATTTGATTGTTAGTACTTGTGTAATTGTCTGGTAATATAGTATAATTTAATCTCAGAACTGATTACTAAAACTAACAATTAATTTATAAGTGTAGTATTTAATATACTGATTGTGGCTCTATGTATGTTCCACTTTTATAAAGCTAAATCAACAGGCTGGCGGAAGGTACACATACATAGATTAAACCGAGTCTGTAAAAATTATAAACTAGAGATTACTCTTTGATTGACCAAATTGCGAATATTTGTATTCGTTATATTACCATATAGATGAGGACAAGAAGGCCAAAATTGATTACTGCTAAAGCAAATAATATTCAGCAGATTAGTGTGTATTAGCTGTATAATGAGATTCGCCATATGTTTATCAACAACCTACTTATATTTAGCTTTTTTTGTTAGATAATTTTCCGAAAGTATTATCAAAGTGAATTAATATGGGTAAGTAGTAGATAGTACTAGATGTGGTGCCTGAATTATTATGGGTACCTAGAATTATACCGAATTTTAAATGCTATTATTTACTCACTGCGATTAGGATGATCTTGCATTGTATATTGTATTTGTATTGTTCGTTATCGTTACCTATTTACTATTATCTCTTGAGTAAAGCGGTAGAACTGCAATTACGTGAAAAATTCCAGCAGGAGGATAGTTTCATTATTTGAAAAGAAATATTATACATATAATATACTATGTAGCATAATTATTGTCTGGTCTGGACTCTGGATGGTTGAACTCACATCGTATGCGTATCATCGTAAAGTTTTCTGAGGCAGTCAGTTAGATAGACTGACAATTACATAGAGTGTGTGTGTGTATGAAGAAAAAACCGGCTAGCAAGCAAAGGCAAGGTAGATAAACGCTCAGAGTTGGCTTTGCCAATGCCAGACTCAGACAGAATGCTTAAAAGCTTGTACTTATTATGTAGTAAGTAGTAATTCTTGTATTAGAGTAGAGTGCAGAATACAGCAGATTTTTAAAATCATTGGAATTGGAAGAGTACATTTTACACATTGTGGATTGTAAGTATGTACAAATAGTGAAGAGTTGCGTACAAAGTTGTAGACTTGAAGAGTAGTATTATACAAGTACAATTATAAATGATTTCAACTTACGTCCATGAAATTCTACTTGAATTGAATGTATGAAAATTTACTGGTTTTGCAAGTATCAGACTTTTAGACTTTACCCATATTGCTATGTGTAGCGTAGCCGTAGTACTTGACTTGACTTTAGTAAAGACGGGTTCTAGTTCTAAGCGAGACTTGCATGCATGCTTGAATCTCTTAGGTCTTGATTCTCTTACATACATACATATTGCATAAATATTGTATCTAGTATCTATGATATGATAATGTGCTTTATATGAATATAAAACAGCAAAAGCAAAATTGAATTTATTTTCTATTCTATTATAACTTGAAATTAAATGTAAAAATTTTCCAATGCAAAAAAGAACAGGAGTATAATTATTGTAATATTTACAACAACAATATAAATACCAATCAATTCAGTTTCTGTTGTACTGGAAACTGTAAACGTGTCCAGCAGTACCACAGTACCAGTAGCAATATCCAGTAGTGTGGTAATGCCATGATATTTTGCTAAGTATTTCAATTTTCATTATCATTATTTACTACCGTATATAGAAAGAGGTATGTTTTTTTTGTAGGAGTAGTAGTGTATTATCAATTTTGGAGAGATGAAATGTGCAGAAGCTACTTACGATACTTCATGTACAATAGTACAATTATATGTACACATTGTAGTTTGAGCACTGATCATGAAAATAATATTTATAATCTAATCCTTGCAGTTCATGTATATATTTTACAGTATTGTATTCATATAAAGTCTGAGGGATCAAATTAAGTGCTATTTCCCATTCAATATTTAATTGTATGTATAAACTGAACTGAAAATGGTATTTAGTAGGCAAAGGCAGAGAGAGGGGGTCAAAATTTAAGTATATTCTTTACACTTTACACTATGTATGTATGTATGTACTTGAATCTTTCGTAGTAGTGTCATGATATTATCATCATAGTAAATATATGTGTGGGGATTTAACAATTTTAACAATTTAACCCTTTAGCTGTATGTAATGTATTGTATGTTTAATAGTATAAGTGTAAGTAGTACTGCAATTGCAATATGAATGTAGATTTAGTTTTTGTTCATATCATAGTCATAGTCAGCCATCGTAAGCGTAGAGAGTAGAGAAGAACAGCCGATGCAAGTAAAACGCATGGATATGTCGACGTGGAATCAACTCTGTCTCTGTCGGTTCATAAATGTATGCCATTTTACTATACTATGTACTTAAATATGTGATGTAGAATCGTAGAATGAAGCATGCTGTTCTCTTCTCTCTATGCATTGCATTACATTCCCACTTTCCTTTGCCATTTACTATTATGCCGTCATCGCATCGCTCTGTCGTTGAGTTGAGTTTGAGTGAATAGGCTGACTCTGACTCTGACTGGATTTGATTTGACTCGACTTACCCTTTGAAAGAGATAGGGCAGAGTGGGACGTTGGTTGTGGTAAAGTGGTTTGGCTTGGAGTTTAGACGAATTGTGAATGGAATAATAATATACACAGATAATAAATGCGTGTGGTTATTACCACGTTGCTCCTGCTTGCTTGCTTGCGTAAAACTGGTAAAACAATAGAAGCTGTAATTCCTAGAGATGAGAATGTACATTGTGGGACTCAAAATATTTTATAAAATGCAAATGCGTTATGTATTTCATTAAGATTGATATCACAAGCATATTGGCAATGTTTTATTGTGTATTTTTGAAATTGCAAGGAATTTATTTGCATTAATGAAGTAAAATTTATTTTATACTCATTTAGGTCACTTTTAGTGCATACATCTATACTCTACTAGTTTGTATTTTTAGCATCGCATAATAAGATACCTGAATAGAGTGCTACCTTCGGTCAATTCAAGGGTCACAGTGTGAATGAGCTAAACTAAGGTCATAAAAATTAATGTAAATAATATTAATTAATATTTTTAATATGCATGTTAGCTTAGCACTGAGGATAGAAGGAGAATGTGTTTGAAAATTGAGGAAATGCAAAGTTTAGTTTCCTATTTAATTGTTGCTGTTTCAGTTCGTTTCTCCCTGGTACTGGGAGTAATAAATTTATAGGTTTTGTGTAGTGTAGTAGAAGTAGATGGTAAATGGTAGGACATTGCCAATAATTATTAATTACTGACGAGGGAAGTTCTTGGTATGGTAAGTCTATTTGTATATAAGCATCACAGCCAAATTTTTCGAGCAATTGGCCTCTGCTGACTTCGACAATAATCAAATTCTTACATAATGTATGTATAAACGTATGCAGTATCCATTTACGTAGAGGAGAATCCTTTTGATACCGTACTAGTTTGTATAAATACATGTTAGCCTAGCCTAGTACATAGTTATCAAGATTAGTTTGAAGTACAACATACATTAAGTAGTAAGAAATCCTTCCTTCTTTTCCACGTAAATGAATACTGTTCACGTTTATACATAATATACATACTTAATATAGATCCTTTTAAGTAATAGGTAGTGGTATGCAATATGGCATGCACAAAACTGTGCTACTGATACTGTGCATATTCTATTGCTAGCCAGTGTGTGAAGAATTCTATCAAATCTGAAATTGGCTAGGTTAAATTAGTCAGAAATGTCTTACAGTTTTCCTTTGATTGGGATGTAATGTGTTTCATTTGCAATTATGCGCATTTTCGGTTATTCACTGCCAAGTATCTCAAAAAGTTGTGATTTTTGCAGAAGCCTTTGATATTTTCGAAATCAGCATAAATATGCCAATCACTCGACACTGTTACCTAAGTCGTCCTTTTCCTAGCCTATATATAGTTTCAGTATTTTGAAATATATTGCAGTGTAGGTTTGTTCAAATAATGTTTCCTTCATAAAGGTAGTAAGTAGTAGAGATAAAATTTAAGCACCTTACCTGATGTAAGTGTATGGATCGATATAAGGAATAAAATCATATATTGCATAAATAAGTGATCCTACCTAGGCCTAGGTACCTTATAAACCTGTGCATAATAAGTAATATGTATTAGGATATTGTAAAGGTTGTCTATATGCAGTCAGTGCAATTTCGCCAGAAATTGGAATACCGTGAATTAGAATAGGAGAGGACATTACA
This sequence comes from Tomocerus mixtus, assembly GCA_034694165.1. Lineage (NCBI taxonomy): Eukaryota > Metazoa > Arthropoda > Collembola > Entomobryomorpha > Tomoceridae > Tomocerus > Tomocerus mixtus. Next base: position 9,942 of record JAQFYC010003921.1, on the reverse strand, counting down.
AAGACAGGAATCCCATCGCATCTTCTTTTCATGTTTGTCTCGTTGGACTTGGAATTGTAGTATTTTTTTTCTTTGGGAATGGAATTGTTGAGTTGAAATGAAAGAAATGTCTTATCGTTAGTATTCCCATTGCATTGCATTGCATTCTATGATTCTACATGGCATTTGTTTGTATCACCATCACCATGTCGTATCGTATCGTAACGTATCCTAGCTGTACATCGTGAGCATAAGTATTCTTCGTATTTGTTGAACCAACAGAAAAGCCACCAAAGCTTAAGCTAAAGGAAGGCAAAGGGAAAGACAAGACAGAAGACACGGTTATGGTTCATGTTCATGACATGTCTATGACGAACTGAGGTCGAGTCGAGATTTGCCTTAATATTGTTCTCCATTCTATTGTACCTGCTTATTCGTCATTCATAGGCCTATAATATTACATTACCTAGTATAAGTAAGGTAAAGGTACTTATATAAAGCACTAAAGGTAAGCAAAGGCTTATTTCATAATACAAGAATACAACATACATATTTTATTTTTATGTACATGTAGAAGTGTGTTCTGTTGTGTGTGTGTGACTCTTCTGTTTTTCTGTTCTGGTTCTGAGTGCCTGTATCTGTATCTGTAGTGTATTATAATATTCTTCTACATACAACTGCAACAGAACAGACATAATTAACGGTGCTTGCTTTCTTACTTTATTTTACTGTGCTGAACGATACGAACGATAAAATCACAATTCGTTCGTTTCGTAAATTCGTAGTACCTGGCTTGGCTTGGCAAGACACTTTTGTGATGAGGTGCAGTGCAGGTGATGTGATGTGAGTGTGCTATTAGATTAAGTAATGTATTATGCATATAAATGAGGTGAGGTATATTTGTATTATGTATACTACATAGTAATGCCGAATAGAATTGGAAAAATGTGTACACAATGCATGGAATACGTACAATAGGTGCTATTGTATACTAAATACCAAGTAAAGCAAACAATGGACTAATTTATATATGCATAAAATTAGGCTAACGAATAAGCTGTGATTGAATCTAATTGTAAGTAAAGTATACACACGTATTACACAGGTAGTAGGTAGTAATTATTATTAGGTACTTTTGTTGCTTAATATTGGGAAATACTGCGTGGTTAGTAATGCCTGTGTGTACAAGTACAAGGGTCAGATTCAATTACAATTCTGATTATGATTACAGAGGATGAGGAAGAGAAATGGTCTAATTACTAGCAACATATTAATTATTAAGTTTTTGTCACAGTTAGGCTTTTTTTAGTTAAAGTTTTTCTTTCTTAACATTAACAAGTATGTAGTAACGTATTAGAGAAGCGTTACTACATAGCAGGCCAGGGGGATATATATAAATTAAATTAAATTGCATTAACATAAGTTTATAGATGATGCAACAATCAAAAAGTAACCTGTAACTAGTTATACAGATTATATTTTTGCAACTATTTTTTTTGCATCTGACATTAAAAAATCCCATTTGAATTTGAATTATAATTTATATAGAGCTATACTACAGCTAAATAGTGAAATAAAGGTTCTACATACAGGCATTACAATTTTTTGCGAAGACAAACGATAATTCCTAAAGTAAAGTGTAATTGTAAACACATAGTACATAGTCTGACTTCTCGGAATTAAATAACATAACTTATTGTCATACTAGTGTAGTACTAACTATACAAGTATTGTTTATTAAAACGGTATAAATCAGATAAAGAGCGATGGTTATAAAAATATAAAGCTAAAAGCGTATGAATGAACTACAGAGATAGAATACAGTTAGTTCTTCAGGGAGTTTGAGTGTTAGGGTTGGGAACTACTTACTTGCAGGAGCCACGTTGTTTGCTTGCTTGTTCTCAGTTCTCTGCTGGTGTGATGTAGCATTGAGCTTATTATTATTGTATCATCTCCTCCACTTCCACTCCTTTATGTAGCCAATCTGTAGGAACATCACTACACTAATGGCGTTTCTATTGGGTTATTATTATACAATAATAATAATATATATAATAATAATAATGTTTCCTATCGCCAATAGTCTCAATAGAGGAAATGATGCTTATTATTCTGATTCTCACATATAGTTACGTCCAATTCCGATTTTCTATTTGGTCCTTCAATTCCTCTGAAGGAAATATAATATAAAGGGTTTCGTTTCTTCGTACTTTTGGTGCACAAATATTTTAAGACCTAGATTCTACTAGATTCTAGAAAACTTATATAATACAAGTTGCTTTCGTGTCCTGGAGAGAGAAAAAATGTAAGACTGGGTCGCAAATTGCTTACAAGGAACATAAACAGTTCATGATGGTGAAAATATGGATCGTTCTCATCATAATGATATGGGACAAAGAATTGTGCATTGTCTTTGTTTTGTGGAATGTAGTAACGTGAGATTTGCCGTGTCTTTTTAGATATTGCTATTGTATAAGGTATCTTTTTAGCAATATATTATTATTGATTGTGTGTATAAGCCTCGCGAATTCTTGAATGGATAATCTCTGAATCTTAGACTGCGAAAATTGTCTATATATTAGTAGCCTATAGTTTCCCAGTTCTGTCTTTAGGTTTTCTATCTCTGTGGTGGTCTGGTCTCGATCTGGTCTCAAAGTCCAAGGCGTTATTTGTATATATGTATGCATGTGCTAAAGTAAACGTGCTACTTACTTGTGTCTATAGTTAAGTATTATGTTTGCGACATGTCCAAAGGTAAATTATAATGTAGAAAATGAGATGACATCTTTACTAGTCTTTGGCTTGCTTTTGGCAATATTTTACTTTACTACCCTTTACAAGATAGTTGCAAGAATATGTGCAGGAGATATTTACATTACATCTATATAGAGAAGCTTGAAGCTAAGAGCTTCTAACATAACACTTACTCGTATGTTATATACACATTGGTAGGTGGCTAAAAGTACACATTGGATTTTTGAGATGCGATGCAGATACATAAATCTGTGTGAAGTTGACTTGAGTCTTTGACTTTGGACAAGACGGGACATGAGTTGCATACAAGTAGTGTAGTAGTAGTACCAGCACCAACTACCAACATCAACAGATATTTGTTGAGTTGAGAGTTGATTTCTTTGCACTACCACTACCTATGCTATGTTATGTATAAAATAATACGTATTTACCTATACAGATGGGTTTTACATGTCCATTTGGTAAGTATTGCGATTTGTACGTAATATTCAAGCTATGATAGGATATGATAGGTAGGTACCTTTATTTTAGTTGTTCTAAAACCGGTCTAGTCTCAGTGGACTGGACATGAGTTGGCAAATGGCTACTGAGGGCCAGGCCAGGCCAGGCCGGGGAACAGAACAAGGCAGACCATGTGGTCGTATGTATGCAAGTATGACTCGTATGATGTGAGTGAGTGTCATACGATTACAAATACTTGTAGAAATAGAGAATGTACGTAGACATAAATGAAATAGTTATATACACGATACGATAGCTGTAAAGTAGAATAGAATGTATATTTTATACGTACATAATCGAAGCTGTGATTTTTGATAAAGAGGAGCTAAGGAAGGTATTTAGTTTAGGTACATCGACTTGCGTATGATGATCATGTCTGTCTGACTTTCCGTTCGTATAGTTATGCTGCTAGTATGTTGGCCTGGCTGACCAACCAATTCAATCTCAATCATAATCATAGCTAAACTAAAGCCAAAGCCAACTAAACCAAGTTTTGCTATTTAGTTGTTTATTTAGCGTTAACTAAGTTGTAGTTGTAGTAGATTTTTAGGTTTGTGTAATGTATTGTATGTATTGAAAAGTATGTGTGTAACATATAACATTTTATGAATGCGTACGTAGTATGCGTGTGTGTGCGTGTGTGTGTGTGGCTATAGTAGTCTAGAGTGCCTAAAGGCATGTAGTTTAATGATAAATAGTATTTACACTACTATACACTTAACAATATTATTTAATACACATGATTATTAAACTGCATGCTTCTGTATTGAATTGAAGTCCTTTTGAGCCGTTCCCATTCTCAGACTTCAGTTCAGTTCAGAATGAACTGCATTTAAATTCCTGACATGACATTGATGTAAATTGAGACGGCTCTTTTTCTTTGCAAATAATATTACTGTTGTATAATTGCAATGAATTCCACCATGATTTAAAATTTAATTGGAAACATTAAATTATCAAAGTATTTTATTGAATGAACATTATTACACTACTGTTTTGCATTTTTAACTGTTGCATGTTGTGTTAAATAATGCAAGGTGGATCTACTTTAAATATTTTATGCGTTTTCTTCTGCATAAAGTGTATGCAATTTAAAATTGAATGCTTAAATGAGCTTAGCCTTTAAAAAGCTCTAGCTCGTTGTAAAATATTCCGAATTTATTATCATTGTTTATGTTATGTTAAGTTTGTTAGGTAATGTTGATGCAAATAAAGTGCATTGGAATAAATATTAAATTATGATGGTTATAAAGGTTTGGTTGGTTGTCTCCCGGTACACTGAACTTAGTTAGAATTATAAGTATTTTAGTGTTTAGCATATTGCATATAAACAAAAAATACAGATATGTGTATTTGTAATGTAGTTACTTTTTGTTGCCATCTTTGTACATAAATATGCTCGTCCTTTTCGCGGTTAATGATTTTGTTCGCTTAATTAACAGTTAGGTTTAAAGGGTTAACATTAACATGTTTTTAATGATAATGATGATGCTGTTACTGACTGATACAGTGCTGGTGCGTACAAAATAGTTGCATGATTATACTGATTGCCATTATCATAAACAGAAAGATGAGGATGATAGCTACTAAGGAATTTATTTGTGTGCAGGTTAATTTTTGGTTGCCCCTTTTTGGTTTAGTTTAGTTCAGGATTCTCATTTTACAAATAATCATAGCAAATTATATGCATGGAACAGTAACCAGAAAGATTGTGGTAGTAAATCATATGTAAATATCTGCGAAGGAGAGGAGATCTATTATGTGCGTAGTAATATGTATGTGGGAAGAATTATGTAAGAAGGCCAAGGCAGGAATAGCGGTTCTGTTCCTTTTTCTTCCTTTCTTGATAAGCTTTCTGTAACTTTAGGTAGATTCTAGTTTTTTACAACGCAGAAAATCTAAAAATAGATTTTGTCATGATTTTTACGATAAAATTGGCAAAGGAAATAAAAATCTGTTCTGTAGAACTTGTGTAATAGCTTCACTATTGCTTCAATAACGAAACGACATACGACACAAAATGACCACTTACACTAAAATGGTACTTGTATGTTATGTAGATGTTATATTTATGCATGTAATGGTACTTTAATATTTTTCTCTTCATTTTTGTCTTTCAGTGTTACTGTAACGACTCGGCTCGTGTGCAATGGACCCAGGACCCTCGTCATCCCAAGTATTGACGGATTTCCACGAGCCCATATCACATGACCAACAAGACATGCAGTAAGTTCCACTTAATCTATATCCAGAATTCCTAATTTAGTTAAATAAAACACGAACTAACTACTTTATACACTGAATAAGACAAGAAGGCTGCTTTCCTACATGTCGCTGATTGCGATTCAGCTTTTATGAAAAGGAAAAGGAATGGATTATGTTGCGTTGCGTGAAACGGAATAAAGTACAAAATACAAGTGTGTGACAGGGGCAAAGACAATGAGAAGTAAACGAAGTTGTGTAACTTACATAACTAAATTATCCAGTAGGTATTAGTATTAGCACTACTTGTGTAAGCTATATGTTAGTATCATTTTGAGTGGGCGACAGGACAGGACAACACGGCTCCGAATGTGACCTATATACAAGTACCTCCTTCTAGCGAACTATATAACTGAACTGTAACTGACTGTAGGTATTTCTAATTAAGCATTATATTTAATTTCAAGTCAATCTAACAATATGTATACGAAGCATACATATTGTTAGACACTTAAGAGGTAAAGTGTTTATAAATAATGTACTGCTACTGACTGGCAGATGTATTTATATTTAATGTTTGCATTCTATATTATAGATTTGTACTGAAATTAAATGGATAATTGCCTTGTAATTTGCTTACTATTAGCGCATATGAATTGCTGACAACAATACATACACAATCCATGTATTTGTATTGCAGTAACGTAGTCTCTTGAGTCTTGTTTATTAGTTAATGTCCATTTTCATTATGTTACATAGAATTTGTTTACAAAGGAAGTGAAATGGCCAATCAATTATCACATAGCCGATTTACATCTCTTTCTTTAGTAAATACCAAACAAGTACTTCACTTTTGCGATTTTGGAGAAAGACAATAATAATAGTGGAATTTAGAACCACCTTTGTTTATGGCTAGGTTTGCTGAAGTCTGTAATCTTGTTGAACGTATTCACAATATTCAATCTGTATGAATTTTTGGCTTTAGAGGAGTTTGTAGTTGAATTGAATTGAATACACTTGGGAGGGATCGTATATTCGTATGTCTACTTTAGCACTTTCGATGTAATTACTTTACTTTGCAAACTAACTGCATTTCCTTTCGTATTTACTATCTGTATTTACTCTATTTACTTTCATGCAAGACTTGAAATCTTATCTGATCTGATTTTGATTTTGATGGAGTCATTAATGTAATAGTACCTTGTACATTTCCTCTTTAACTAAAATGTCGATATCTGTATGTATACATTCATGGATTCATACAGAATAGAGACATACAGTAATAGACTAGAGTGACTCTAGACTAGAAGCGACAGAACCAATTGAATAAAACTTACAATAAGTCAATCAAGTTGATAGACAATAGAAAGCAGTACAGGACACAGTAAGTAAAGTAAAATGTATACATATACAAAGTCTCCTCGTTTCCAGTTAAATAATTTGTGTGAAATTGAATATGGATGGTTTATTAGATAGTGATAGTGGATTGAACAGTGAAGTGGAAGTTGGAAATGTAGGACATGAGTTGCCGAGTTGAGTTAAAGTTGAATTGCGGTCGGATGTATCGCAGCACTAACCAAAACAGAATTAGCAACTCGATTTAATTGTACTTAGTTGGATTGGATTGAAATTGAATAGAGTTGTACATTAAGGAGGTACATTTATATTTATATGATGTATTTCAGTATTTCCATTTTCTATTCTCTATTTTCCACCTTAGCTTCACTTAATTGTAATACTTGGGTATTTATATTAATGAAGGAAGAAGGAATAGGAGAGACAATTGTCGTTTTGGAAGGAGGTAGATTTCGTTTCGAAAATCGTAGGCAAGAGTGCACTAAAGTGGAGATCCGGTGACACTATTTTAGGTACGTTGTAGTATCTGTATTTATATATTTGGAAAATCGAGTTAGTCATTCCTTATAAACTTATAGATGAGAATTGTGTGCTGTTGTGGATAGAAATACCTAAGTACTATAAGGATTAGCACTTCAAAGTTAATTAAACATGGAATCTGTAAGTAGGGAGTAGGCGTGTAATGTTTAGATAAAGTTTATTTGTCAGTAGTAGTGTAGAGTGTAGAATATGGACATAAATCTCATCTCACGAAAGATGTGCAACGAGCTAACGATTTCTATGATTAATTACTGTTCAGAATAAGGAGGAAAATTAATGAAGAAGATTGTACTGTAAGTAGTTAACTCTGACATAATTAAATTGATAGCATAATAAAGTGCTATAGATTCCAATCCTAGTTAAATTTTGTTGTTAATATATAATTTAGGTATCTCATGACTCATAACCCTGCTACACGCTTTCTATCACTTTAGATACCCTTTTAATACAAAATTGTTAATTTACGCATATCCGCCAGGCCAGCGCAGCGTCCGTGCATAAGACATCCGTTTAGTGTATAAAAAATATGTGTATTCGTTAAGAAACATAGAAACAACCGCAATGATCATTTTGTAAAGCTCTCATACTTAGGAATATATGAATAATATCTTTCCCCTTGCCCCTTGCCTTGGAGTCTTTGAGTTCTCTTTACATTTGGTGTATGTATTGTAAAAAGTAGAATTGTGTAGGTCAACTTTAGTCAAGTGTTATAGTTAACGGGGCAGCGAGCAGTGTTAGAATTAGAATAGAAATTGAGGGGTTGAAGAATCTGTATCTAGATGATTCATCTCAATAGCTTGTCATTGTGAACTTTCCTGACAATAAGAAACTCAAATATTGTGATTTGTGTGAAGTGCAGTGAATTTCTTTTTCTGGGTTGGCTATGCTCTCCACTCTATGTATACTACAAATATTACTGAATCATTGCATTTCCTGTGCATTAAGGCTTATAAAGAGTAAATTAAAAGAATGGCTGAATGTGACGTGACCCGTACTAAATTTTCTTTTGTAGATGGGAATTGAAAAAATATGATAATTGTCCTTTGGTATGATAGAATAGGAAATTAGGAGAATGTAAGTGTATGTAATGTATTTAGTACTTGTAGAGATTCTGAACGGACGGATGTATGGATAATGGATAGTGTGTATAAATGTAGAATACCTACGTTAAATCAGGAAAGAAACTCTGAAGTTTATAGATTGCTTTAAAATATTTGTTGTATGTACATAGTCATTGTGAGATGGTATGGTATTTATGGCTCCTAGGTATTTTTGCATATAAAGTATGTAGGTACATACATACTTGTAGATATTTAACGTGCCTTAGTAAAGTAGTTAGTGTTAGTAGGTTAGCGTTCGAGTTAGACGAAGAGAGTACATAGATAGGGAATTGAGATTCTGTTGATCTAATCCAATGAATCCAAAATCCAATCCAATACAGGAACATTTTTAGACTCGAGTCTTGAAAAGCGTGAATCTCGATTCGATTGTGTATTGCATTGTTTTGCGAGTTGTGTTCTTGTGCATTGTACGGTTATGTGTATTCTATGCGACGAGATGAGATGAGAATGGGATGATCTGGTTGCCTTTGCTTTGGCTGCTCATGCGAAAGCCGAATATTCATTGCAAAGTTAACTAAGCACTTGAGTATACTAATATTATAGTGTAACGTCTGCAAGAGTACGTGTGCATATTATATAGGGACACGATCACGACACGAATGAAAACCGGCAAAAAATTGTGACGTTAGTACTTGCATCTTTAATACATATAAAAGTACATTAGGTATTTGTAGAGTCAGAATCAGAAACGTAACATAACAACACATAACGTGGTTCAGTTTAGTTAGTCTGGCATGTCATAGACATGGCATAGTTGGATTGGTTGTTCTTTCTGCATCTTTTATTTATTCTATCTATCTACTATCTATATAGGGTACTTTAGCTCTCTATTCATATAGTATTTAAGTATGTAGGCTTTTTAGTATTAGTTTTAGTTGTTTATTCTTGTTTGGTTGAGCAGCTTGACAAATACATTTATAATATGCCTACATACATTGTAGGACTACTTTAAAGATATTTTCTATAAAGAATACAGCTATTCTATGCTGATTGTGATTGTGAGATGAAGATGAGAGGGCATGCAATGTCATGCCTTATTTTATAGAGACAGGCCAGGACAGATTTAAGTACATACAAATACAAACTACTACATTGAATACCTACATTAGCTACATATTCATACAATGTCTATTCTGTTTTATTCTGCAATGCAATGCAATGGAAATAAGAATTGTCTGTCTTGTCCTGTCTTGTCTGGGTTGACTTCTCTTTGGTTTTGGCTTCCTTTAATATACTTCTACTTCTACTGAACTACTATCTGTTATTTGTACTTGAGTTGAAGTTGAGTTTTTGCTGATAAGATAGAGATAACGTACACCGAAATAAGTTTACTATGTAATGTACTATGTTGTATGTATTTAATGTAGACTAAACTGTTACGCAGTTTGTATTTTGTATTTATAAGTACGTAGGTATGTAAACACAGCCAAGAACAAGTAACACTAACAGTAAATACGATTAAAGCAGCTGAGACAAATTAAAGTTATCC
>JAQFYC010003920.1:0-18995 GCA_034694165.1 Tomocerus mixtus | reverse complement strand
TATTATGTGGGGCGATGTGAGATTCAACTAAAAATACCTTCGCTGGTCATTTATAGTGGTTACTATACCAGTTTATTATTATGTAGCACTAGTAAGCACTACACTAGTTGAAACTTTGCAACTCACTCAATCTCCACTAAAATACGCATCCAACACGATAATATACAGATATACACACATACGCTGCTGCCTGCGCTGCTGCTTTTGTATGCTATATATGCTATAAAACCCATATATTTATTCAGTTTTCATATAACAAACATAATAACATGATAACGACGTACCGTGATCAGCATATATGAATCATTATCTATTTTTCTAATGTAAGTAAGTGGTAAAAGTGGACTACATAGATACATGCTACATAAAATATGCAATACGTATGCATTTACAGTGCATTCTGCGTATAAGGGATCTTGGAGGACAGAGCCAACTAAAGTACTAAAAGGTCCTTCAAAATCCTCCATGTTGAGAAATTCCCTTCCTCAATTAGCAGATTAACATGTCCCTATGTTCCTAGCTTAAATATCTGTACAATAGTAGTCAATAAAAGTGTTATACAATAAACGAAACATTTAAGAATATGATATTGTTTCTCGTACTAATTTAGTACTCCCTTGTACACCTTCGTAGACTGCAGCTCCATATATTAGAGTACATACAAGATTTATACCGGAATCCTTTTAGATAGGATGCACTGTCCATAGTCGATATTCTATTTAGTGCGTTTACCAAAATTCAAACGAACTTATTTAGTAATATTCCAATCAGAATACATGAATGAAGAAGAATACAGAGCTAGCTGGAGAAGCATGGAGAAGGCCAGAATAGAAAGTTTATTATACTAAGGACGGAATCTTGTGCACACTAAGTACACAACAGGCATGTAGTATACGTATCCAAATTATTAAGTTAAAATGTTAAACTGAAAAATGATTATGTATATTAATATATAGTAGCTTACATAAAGCATTTTGTGTAGTTAAACTATTCTATTGTGTTGAAGTTTAGCTGCTTGCGTGTGCGTTGCAGTATATTTTGACATCGTTCTGCGTTGTCTTTATGATAATATTGATTTGATTATGCAAACACGTATTATGATACAATACAGACAGACTACAGATACGAATAGATAAATAAATGATTCGTGAAATTGGAAATGATATTCTATTCTACTGAGGACTGCTATGTGAAGACTGGAACAAAAGATATGGAATGAAATATGGATGATGGATTTATCAATTCAGTTAGAGTCCGTATGTGCTTGCTATACGTCTGTAAAATTGTAAGTTTCCTAGTATGTATTTATGTATTTGTTTTTACTCTGGATCTATGTAATACGTAATGTATACTAACTAAACGTATGTGAGTGACGAATTGAATAATATGAATGACTCATTTGCTTATGCAGCTCTATAAAGCTTTAGCTAAAGCTCCTAAATGCATTTAAGCTTAAAGCTACCTGTTGTACTTTGTGTAAGCTGGTGTGGAGATGCATGCATATGGTGACCTGTTTTGTTTCTGCTTATTAACCATTTTCTATGCTGACTCTATACACGTTACGAAGTTATACACTATTGCCTTAGGTATCTCAACTAAATATTTCATTTGTTTTTATCACCATCGTCTACGTGCACACATAGACTCATTATAGTATACAATAGATATGAAGATGTATGCAAATGATAAAAGTTGAAGCGTAATTATCTTATTGTATATTTGTGTAGTGGGAGGGAGGAAGTATGGAAGTACGACATGACATAATTTTATTATTATTAAAAAGTATATTCTGCATACTTGTAAATTACACTCGAACTCACACACTCACTATACACACAGCATAGTAGTAAGTTAAGGGTTTATAAAAGTACACTCACTAGGTACATTACATAGCATAGGTAGTAGGCAGTAGGTATAGGTAGTATGAATTATGGATGTAACATGTAGTACGTACTGGATAAAATGACTCATGCTCGCAAAGTCACAAGTCTCACTCACATTCCCAATTCCCACCATACTGCACTGACTCGGCTCACAAATATTATTCACATAAATACAATTTTTGCCGATAAAGCAGATTATGGCATGGGTAAAGTCAAAGTGATAGTGAATGAGTGTGACAAGGCCAAAACAGAGACGGATATGCATTACAGAGAGCGTAATAGCCTATTATTTAGAACACTACATACTTATTACACATGCACGTATAAGGAATTCAAAGCATTTTCTGCTGTAAGCAAACCTAATTTCAATAAGCTATATATACTTACTATATATAATAGCAAGAGACTTGTGTTAATCTACTTATGATATATACCTCATATAAGTTATATATGCCACATCAAAGAATTCGTGTATTGTTTTTCCATACCTTAACTAATAAGTTTGAAATGGTTTACCATTTCCTATTGTCTCATATTTCTGCTGCCCCTGCATGTCAAGTCAGCAAAGTAAGGTTCTTCAAGCAATTATATTTTTACATTTTAGTTTGTCATAGTTAGCTTTACATATCCATTGCGTCCCTTTCTAAACGATGAAAAATTGTTATGTATACATGAAAGCAAAGTACAACTAGCCATAAGTAATTGTAGTAGCACATAAGTGAAAAACAATAAATTTATTTCCAGACGAGAGCTATTAAATATTATAGCAATAATAAAATGTGTTTACACAAAGCTACATCATGTCGTCTTGTATGCTACAATTTAATAGAGGTGATTAGAGATAAGCAAAAATGAGTTATAATGACACTTAACATAGCAAGCAAGCTTTGTGAAATATGATATATAATGGTATGCATGGCTCCATAGCCTACAGAAAGTCTACGTCTCTATTTGATAAAAAGTTACAGTAAACATGAAAAACGGTTGTGTAACGTAATTAATATCAACAATAGATTGTATAACGAATCTACATGGTTCAATAACTCAAATTAATAAGAGAAATGTTAAATCCATTTATTACGCAGTATTTAACAACAAAATGACAATATCGCTTGTCCCATTATTGACATTTTGGTCAATATTATTAGCTCCAATCAATTATGACAGATCTAGATCTAGATCTAGAAAAATATATTATGTTAAAAATCTATATATACTGTAACCGAAACTAAATACATTAGTGAATAATAAATTGTATACTATTGTAAAGCCTAAAAAGTTTTGTACGAAATTGTATTCTGGAGTAAGGTCGTAATGGATAATGTTCGATGATAATTTCACTTCTTATTGCATAAATTCAAAAATGTAAGCACATTTTTGGTAATTTGGGTCCTAAATAATGTCACTATAGAATTATGACACGCTAAGAAGGATCATTTGGTTTTATTATTTGATTTAATTTGAATCAAAACAAACCGATGAATTCGCATGCATTTTACAAACTTAAAGTCAGTTTTTATTAGTAATAATTCCTGATTTTGAATATCAACATAACATGCAATTACATTGCATTTGTATGTTACTACAGAAGTATTATTGTTGCATTTGCATTTGTTTACATTGCGTAATTTTTAAGGTAACATTCAGGCTCTGTAATCTCGAAATCCGAATAAACAGTACATTAAAACAAAGGTCCAGTTTTCCATATCGTGGTAGCAATCAAAAAATACTAGTCATCTACATCCCTACCAACACTTTTTTTTCGAGTGCGATCACCAGCAAATCTAGTTGGGTTTTCAACAACATTTTGACCTCCCTCATCCCCATCTTTGGTTAAATTAGTCCAGTCAAATGTGTAGTCGTAGCTGTAATTCATAGTTCGGAAAAGAATTCTAAACAACTGACGCAGGTACATATAATCCGGAGCTTGTTCAAAACGAAGTCCTCGGCAGTAGTTAATATACCTATTTACAAACTTTAGAGATCAATTTAGCAAATACAAAAATATTAAGCATATAAGCTTCATCATAGGAAAGATTAGATCAACAATTTAATTCAGATCATTCCTATTAATACCATCTCTCCATATATTTACTATTACGCATGCATAGATACGTCTCATCTCTTCTCGCAGCTATTGCGTCACTATACTACACACAACATGACTCAATATCTTTAGCAGTGCAATTTTTCCTGCTTTAGCCTTTACCCATACAGGCAGAATGTAATTCTCATAATAAATTATGCATTAGATCATCTATAACTAAATACTTATAGTCTCCATTGTACTTCAGTATAATTAATCAAAAACAAATTATGTATATATTACATGGCAAATTCTGATGGAAAACCGGCACATAGATTATCAACCGATGTTGACATCTTCTTCTCTTTAATTCTCTCGTACTTCTGATTTTTAGTGGCTGCTTTGAGTCCTTGCCAAGGGAGGCTTCCTCGATTCAAATACATAAGGACATAACCGATTGACTCCATGTCGTCACGTCGGCTAGAATTTAAAGAACGATTGTTGTGAAGAGGAATTCTGATATGCCCACTTAGCATAGAAATGAAATATCAGCAGCATCACAGATATTTAGTGTAGTATAGTACGCAAAGTATTGATTTTGAAATGAAATTGCTGAAAATGGCTAAGTAGTTGTAAACTCCAATTTTACTTGATCTTAATATTACTGATTTACCTTTGTTCAATTCCTAAATGAGCATTAATGGACGAATATCTAGCTGTTCCAGTAAGATTTTTGTCATCTCTATAAGGAATGTGATCTCTGTTTCGAGAGTCTCTGTATTTTTTGCCTAGTCTAAGGAAAATAATGGTTTAAAATTAATTTTCTTATTTAACTATTTTCAGATACTTCTTGAAATAATTGAATTTACCCGTAATCTATCAGGAAAACCTTGTTGCAATGTCTTCCGCTACCCTTTTAAAGTATAGAAATCAGATTTACATGCTACTAAAAAAGTAATAGTAAAGAACTATAATAATAGTAAAGATCATTGCATGAATTGGGTTATATTACCATCAGAAGATTATCCGGTTTTATGTCCCGATGAATGAAGTTCTTTGAGTGAACGAATTCGACTCTGGCTATAAGCTGGTCAGCAATTAGCAACACCGTCTTCAAAGAAAATTTTCTATTGCACATTTTGAAAAAATCCTCTAAAGATGGGCCTAGCAAATCCATAACTAGTACATTGAACCCCTGGTCAATGCCAAACCACCTGGAAATAAAAATCATAGAAATAAATTCACCGAACACATGATCTATTTACATAAACTCTATGCAATTTATCCCTATATCTAAATCATTTTTTCCCTTTACCTAATATTTGGAATGCCCAATCCTCCTTGCAATATCCGGTAAACTTTACTTTCGTACAAAAGTTGAGGATGACGGGTCCTTTCAACCTCAAGTTTAATCGCAACTTCATCTCCGTTGCTTACATTGACTCCAAGAAAGATTTCGCCAAAAGACCCAGCACCAATTTTCTTTATAAGTCTGTACTTTCCACCAATTACCACCGGACTCTCTGCAATTCTTTGTTCCATTTCAGCAGCAAGACCTCTAATGAATATTATGGACTATGAGAAGTGTCATTTGCTATCATTGACTATTAACTGCCATACTGCCAAAACTTTATTAATCTGACACCGAGTCTGTAAACTGTAAAGTGATACTATAACTACTTCCTCGATGACTGTCTACGAAAAAGGGACAACCAACGCAACGGCGAGTATAAGATTATATTTAGATGCGACGCGTGAGAAGCAGTTTGTAAAGTAGATAATAAAAACTATCAATAATTATATCAACCCAGGCACGGCTGCAATATTATCTCCTTACAGATTCTACAACTCCGTTATTTTACAAAAAATTTTGATGAGATTTCCAATAAAATCATGCCACCGCTACAACAAACAGTTAGTTGTGGTTTGAATTGGAACTTCTTTGTATAATACTTTGCACAAACTAAATGACTATGGTTGCTATAGGGTGCTTATTCGTAACGAGTCTAATAAATTATTAATGAGCAATGGAAAAGGAGATGTAATAATATCTTTATGCCTTGAATAACATATCGATCAAAAGAATAAAAATACTAATGTTTTACACTAGTCAGAGATTCTCTGGAAACTCTGGATATGTATACATAAAGACCTACATATTATTTACATGTATGTATTTTTATGTAATTATTTATGTAGTAATATATATATCTGTATATTTAAACATTAATTTAATTACGACGTTCGCTAAATATACAAATTGTGGCCTACAAATTGAATTTGCGCTGCAGCAAGATAACTTTATACGACACCATTTCCAAAAATGTTTTATGTTTCTTAACAATTCTTCGTACATACATAAGGTTTACACATAAATATATGAAAATGAATTTAACAAAATATTTAAGCTATTTTGGGCAACACCATGGATGTAAAGATGTAATGCACCTAATTTATGATTCAAATAATTTATTATATTGTGCAATTATGGTATGTCAATAATGCAAATAAACGTTTAGTCTAAAGATTTGCTGTTTTGAAGATAACTATCTTTAATATCTGGTAATGTTAACCATGGTTTGTATATATTAGGTTTAAAAGCATATAAAATAAAACGTATTGTTTATTTGTATGTTTACCAAAATATTATAAGATATTTTTTAGATTTGTTTAAACATTATATAAATTATAAACTTGGTATTTACAATTCAGTAATCATTTAATGATTAACGATATAAAAATGTCAGTTGAGTTCATACATCGGTACAAAAACGTTAACAATAGATACAATATTTACACATTACTTAGTATAAAAATATTTATATGCTTACTTTACTTATAAGATTAATTTAGTTATCACATTTCAGTTCAAAGGTTCAGTTCGTACAATTTTCTATTTACAAATATACCCATCACATGTGAAATGGCATTATTAAGTTTTGACCTGCCATTGCCAATGGCATGCTCTGTGGATATTAATTTGTATTTATCTGCGTGTATGTTCAATTTTCACACTATAAAATATCAATGAATAGTTATAAAACTCTTTGTCATTCTTTAAGTTTGCTAATGAATCTGTCACATATCTGTACTTATATAACCTATACACTCTGTTAAACAAAGTAAGTTATACATATCCTTAATTACTTACATCCCGTTTTACATGGGTTTGGCTTTTAACAAAAATTGGAAATTACAAATAAATATGTATCATTAGTTAAGTGAGTATATTAGAATTTAACTATCCAATCCTAAATACAATATAACATATTTATTACATAGTCAGTATACAATAAATTAGATTTGTAAATTAGCATCTTAACCTATATCGTTTCTATATTTTACATTTACAATGGGTACACATCTCTCTAATAGTCTGGACATGAATTCATTGTCTTTACATTTAATTACGGAAGGGATATTAAAAATGATGGATGGGGCGGGCATGGCTGAGCTGTAGCTAATTGTCATACTGACAATTAACACAAGAAGGACCACGCTACACGTTAACATTTGTGCCCTCATTTTCGAGCTCTTCGGTTTACACAAGGTGTACCAAAAACTAAAGCTTTTCGTTAAAAAAAGGATTATGAGTCGGTGACAATCTCGTGCTTTGGGTGATGACTTCTTGTTCTTGTTGCGTATTTCAGTAATGGATTTCCCAATTTTGGCGAGTTTGTTCTGTAATAGTAACACAGATTGCAAAATGAGTAAATGCTCTTATTTTAATTGTTATAGACAGGTGAGTATATTATTCTTAATATAACTCCTTTCTGCATAACAAATGCTACCATAAAAGAATCCTTTTTAAATCCTTTTAATTATAAATTGCCTGTATTCATATATGTGGTAAATCTTTGTGGACCTGTATATTCTGTTTAATCTCGGGACGAAGAAATCTTAAATACGTCAACACGGAGAATATCTCTGAAAGTTAATTCTTCGCAGGGGTTTATTTAATCTCGTTCTTGCAAAATCAGTACAAAAACTCACAAAGGGATTAATACAAACTTATCGAAACAAGTTATTTTTCTTGACTGTAATTATCTGTCTCTTTCTGTCTCTTACTGCTTTCTATAAAATTAATCCGGCTCACAGTTATACTGGAACAGGTTGAGTGTCAGCTTGTATTGAAAATTCTTGTCTACATCAAATGGTGTAGCCCACATTACCTGCACAAATAAAATTCTTCTTATTAATTTCCGAGTAGGATTATGAAATTTTATTTCCTTGTACATGTAATAGTATACTTAGGGTTGGAAATATTTTTTTATGAGATACTTATTATGTATGACTTACGACACTTTGAAGTTGTGTTGATTCTTGTGTTGAGTTTGTTTTCACTGTCATTATTAATAATGCACACCTTGTAAGTTTACTGATGAATGAGTCTCAATGGGATGTCTTGTCGATTCAATACACAATACACATCTTTAAGATTTCGAAGAGAGTTTTTTAATCTCACTCTAAAGTTTTGCCATTCTAAATGAATGTAATTTATTCTTGCCAATGAAAGCACTGTTATTTCCTTTTGGAACTAGCGAGATGCAATTATAATGTACTATATGTCAATAAAACTGCACTCTTGTTGAAATACTTACTATTGTTGCTTATATGTGATACAAATATGTATGCTTTAAGCTGTAAACAATTGTGAGTAAGGTTAAGGATGACAGAATATGACAACGATGAATGGAATGCAAATTAAAGCATAAATAGTTTTTATTCAAGTTAAGCTGATAGCAGTGTCTCCTACAGATGTAATTTGACTTATGACTTCTAAAGATGTGGTTTCTGCCTTATATACACTTTTCAAGAATGATATTTTACATTGTGCAGTAGTACATACAAAGTACAGACATGTTACAGACAGTTCTATGACTTTAGTAAAACGTCAGGTAATTACAGGTAGGTCGTATGTATGCACATTATAGTCGTGTAATCTTATGTGCAAAGCAAAATCGCATGAATGACTCATTTGCATCACATGTGTTCATATGCATCCTCATCTCACATACGAGAGGAAATTCCTACAAAGAAACGTTTCTTAGCTTACTGCTACTAGTTCAACAGTCAGGACAGGTTACTTTCTACAGGTCGACTTGAAATTGGCAATCCCTATGCAAGCAATTTACTATATACTTACATGATACGTTTCAAACGTTATCTCAACAAATGCAAAGTAATTAAGCATATGTGCTTTAACCTACCTTTTGTAAGCAAAATCAGGCTGACGAAATGTTTTCCAATCAAATGTGAACATAATTTGTTTACTGTATTACCGAATTTACAGGCAACATATAAATATTCATATATTACTACGGAGTACACCCTGGTCCAGGTTCTACTACGAAATGGGATAATGGGAAACTTCATGTAAACACAGATGTGTTATTTAAGTATTCAAAATGAAAATACCTTACATCATATATGCATACCAATTTACTTATTCATAACTACGTGCTCGAAGTCTGCATAGATGATGCCTGTAATAGATATTATTGCACAATAGTTTTGCACTCTGTACTCTGCAAATCACGGTCAGGGACACAGACACAGCAGACAGCAAGGTACTAATTTACTCACGATACCTCGTATAGAATTACGAATTTCTTACGCATATATTTATGTACCTACCTGCATACTACAAACATCATATTATTATACACATGACACAAATGAGTGTACAGTGTGAGTAAGTAGCTTTTAACGAGTAAAGAGGAGCAAAAAATTGTGAAGGATAGCCAGTATGTAATGTTGCAATTTTAGATGAGACTATACAAATATAGCAAAGCCATTTTAATACTATTCTAAGGATTAAGTATTATCTTCTTCAAGACAGTAGTACAGTACACGTGAGAAGTTGTGCTTTTAATTAGTATTAGAATCTGGATAGGATTTATACCGGTGAGCTAGTGCATGGATGATGCAAATTGAACTTTGCTGTGCATCTTCATATACAGGATAGACACGTAGAATAAAATTCTGATCTATCTGCACAAGGATGTGGGCACATGTGTTTTAATGTGATCTGTAGCATTGTACCTACTATAGTAGGTATAGTTAAGATTGGTAGATTAGCGATATGATGTGGCCTACCTAAGTAGATACCTTCACCAGAAAAACAAGCCTGACAGGGTATGTTGCGCTGTTAATGTTAATACATTTCCCTTTTCTTGTATGTATAGGAATGTATTAAATAGTAGTAATAGTAATAATAATAATATAGTATATAGGTATATTTCCTACGACTAGGTTTATAATACGCCCCTAAGAATACCTACATAGATACTTATTGCTAGCTATGGACTTTTATTGGTACATTGAATACAGTGACATTCACATATCCATACATACTAAATAGCAAATGCATTAGTCATACTCATTGTCAGTCACAATTGTGTAAGTACGTGTACCGGTTACAATACAATTTATAGCAGTAGATTGAAAATCGAACAATAATTTAACAATGTTCCTCATTCGTTTTCTCACATTGTAGATTAATCGACGAACTACATAAATTAAGTAATGTCTGTACTATAGAAGATTAGAAGTTCAAAAATATTTCAGAGTTTAGTATTTGTCAACTTTTTCAACTTCTGAAGGTCGATGCCTCAAGTCCTGTCATAAAGACTGCTTTTCAGACCAAAGGGTGCCGTCTCAGTGGTAATTTTCTTATGTAAAATTCAAAGAACTCCATGTTATTCTCAATTAAGGTTTTGCTTATATATACAATGCCAATGCATATCCTGTACATCAATATGGTCACTGTCACTATATTGATGACTCAATGCGATTTATTGTGGGAATGACCTTTCTGTGTTGATAACTGAACTGTTTATATAGGTATATGAAAGCAAGCTCCATTAGAAAGGTAGGTAAGTAAGTAGGAAGGATGATTTTGTATGACTCACATTACACAAATTATGCAAAGTGTGGTAATAAAAATATAGGTACAGTAGCACATACACTAGCAGTTACTCATGGTATGTACGATTACGATTAATTAAATCAGGCAGATAAGATAAATATATATCTGACTCAATTGAATATCGCCTCAGTCTACGTAGAAGAAAACCAGTATATTATGTACCTTAATTTTATACTTTTCTAATCCGTTTCCGTCTTCTGTGTCATTTTCCCCTGTTAGCAATTCTATAGCCAGATGCACACCCACCTCATAGGACTAATGTGCTGTGGTATATTTACCTGCCCTATAAATGCAATGGAAACATATGTACTTTTGCTTAAAAAGGGCATGGTTTTTAGTTCAAATAATTACAAGTTACATGTGTTCAGTTACATATATATTGCTCAGTGTCCCGTTTTTTCATTTATATTTTATCTATTGAACTTATAATATTCGTAACAATATCAATATCACCATTTAATTATGTATAATATACTACTATTAACAAACAAATGTAATTTCATATACTGATCATAAGTACTTATCTCAATTAGAATCATGTACATACAGATACACCTTGCATAGTACCTAGTATAAAAATGTCATGGAAAGTAAACGTACCAAAATACATATTAAAGAGTAGCAGGAATGTATTTAATTTGAGATTATTTAGCTGACAGAAAAGCAGTGATGTAAAATAGTAATTCTTCCAAATATCTTTGTCTCTTTTCCCACAAACATATTAATTTGCTATGGATTGAAAATATAAAATAATTTCACAAAAATAATTTAGACTTATGCTTACATAGGGCAAAATATAATAATCTGAGTTAGGTAGCTACATAATTCGAGAGATTGTATTAGTATGATTTATCCTTTATTTCTGCTGACACATTTTCCAAGTCGGTTATTGAAGTACTCATCCTGACCATCTTGCCCGCACTCAGAACTATCCTTTTCATTTGTGCCATCCGAAACCTTAACTTCCTTCTTGTTGAAACTTGAGGACTCTTTCGATGAGGATGAAGAAGAAGAGGAGCTGACCTTTTTCGAAGTCTGGACAAAATTAGAGTCGGGTCCCTGACTAGAAGAGTTCGGTCTTAATCCTTGCTGTAATCTTTCCTCTGAATCAAATTTACTGGAGGACTCTTGTTGCCCAGAGGATGACTGCTGAGAATTGATGGAGGTGCTCGTTACAGATCCGCCTGGTCTAAAACCTGGAGAGCTTTGCGAACTTTGTCCAGGTCTAAAGTTAGTTGAACCACTCGGGCGGACGTTGGATATACCTTCACCGCCTTGGCCTGGTCTAAAGCGATCTGAACCTCCTGGTCTACTTGGTACAAAATTTTGAGAGCCTGGTCGACCTCCAGCTGAACCGAATTCTTGTCCTCCACCAGCCGGTCTGAAATTAGATCCTGAACCTGATATTTAAATAAGTAAGCGATAACAGGTTAATATTTATTAAAGAGGGATAGGTGCACAATATATCGATTTTTATGGACCGTTACTATATTAAAGCAGATAGAACCATGAGATTCGCGAAATATGGAATAATACTTTATATGAAAATTATTAAGATAGCGAGAGCGTGTAGTACAAGAACAGTTTTCTGCATTACATAAAATATTTGTATACCAGTATACCTGTAACTAAATATACCCATATTTTGAACCATTAAGCTTTGTTTTTGTTAAATTGTTGCATTAAAAGTTTTAAATTGAAGCATCGGGTATGATTAGTGACCCTAAAGCAGACAAAGTACATAAGGTAGCTCATAATAATATAATTAACCGATAGAAAGTGCACCTATCCTTAATACTGTCATTTAGTTATTACCGCCAATGGGTCCAAACTCTGGGTTCCTATCAACAGGAGGTCGTCGTGGGGGTCCAGGCAAGGGCCTTAGTGGAGGAGGCAACTCCGGTTCCTCAGGTTCAAAATTCGGAGCATCAACCTCCAAGGGTGGAAGGAACGGTCGCTCGTTGGACACATCATCATCGGGATTGTAGCTTGGCCGCGCCGCCTGTTCTCGTTCGCGCTCCCTCTCGCGTTCGCGTTCTTTGATGCGCTCTCTTTCGCGCTCCCTTTCTCTCTCCCTCTCAATTTCTCTTACCCGCTCCCGGTCTTTCCGTCTTTGCTCCTCCCGACGTTTTTCTTGTAATTCCAACTCCCGTCTTATTTCTTGCTCTCGACGACGCTCTTCTTCCTTCCGCCTTTCTTGTTCTCGCTGCCTTTTCTGCTCTTCCCGCCTCCTTTCAAGCTCGCGCTCTTGTTCCCGCTTACGTTCTCGTTCGCGCTCCTGGTCTCTTTTGCGCTGCCGCTCAAGTTCTTCTATTTTCTTCCTTTGTTCTTCTTTCTCGCGCCGCCTTTCCGCGATTTCAATCTGCTTTTGTCTTTCGCGATCGCGCTCTCGTTCTCTTTCTCTCTCCCGTTGTTTTTGACGATCGCGATTTTCTTGGGAATTTTCTGCTAAAGTGGGTAAAACTGGACGGAGGTTAGAATTAGGGAGTTCAAGCGCATTTTGAGGTCTCTTATAACGATATCCTTCTTCGTTATCAGCGTATGAAGGGCGGGGCTTTTTATTTGGACTCGGTAGTGGTGGTCTAGGTCTAATCGGAGCTAACGGGCGTTGCAAATCACGATCCCGATCTCGTTCTCTACCCGGGAGACGACTTGGATTGTTTACTGAATTTCCTTGTCCATCTTGATATCGTGAACCTTGCTGACTTTTCTTAGGAGGAATTTTTACTCCAAAAACTGGATCTATAAATTGTTATTCCAAAATATTAAATATTGCATGTAATTACATTTCCTAGTCTTTGATTATACTACACACAGTAAAACAATTATGTACAATGAATGTTTATCTTACTATCATCGAATTCTGTTTGTACACTCGGTGTTCCTCCTGGAACATGGACCCATAAAGTCTTCTCTTGTGTATTCGGATTTTGTCTGAATCGAAATCCGTATCCATGAACGTTGTAAAATATACAGCACAGAACAGCAATAGTTCTCAGTAACACCCCCATTTCCTGTATTACAAAATCACAATTCAGAACTTTTCACTATATTAACGAAATGCTTGCTTAATAATAATAACTGATACACTTGAATTTAACCAGGTATGACTTTATGTTGGCTTGTACATACCTAACGGGAGTGCTCACAAAATTGTATCAATTTTCTCAAAACAAATATATAACTATTCACTAAAAGGTAACTCAGTAGTAAGTAATAGCAAACATTTGTATATCATGAGTGCTACCAACACTGTCCCTTGGAAGACCTCCTGACAAAAACTGATGAAATTTGCAACAAGGACCCCTGTTTTTATACCTGGCTGGCGGAGTAATGTTGATCTGATTTGATAACGTCAATGAAAGCCTTTTGTAACAAGGTATATGAAATGTGACGCAGGTATGTGTTTCTTATTTCGTCCATGTTACCTAAAAATGAAATTAAAAGTAACTGTGTGTACTGTATTACATACAATTCTAAAGAAATGTTGTTAAAAATCCCATACAGCACAATGCAATCGCTACCCAAGCTCCGTCGTATTGTAATTTCGATATGCTTAAAGGGTCTACCTGTCTGGGTACATCTCCTTACATTTCAATACACCAACATCTAGTCAACTCTGTATATTTCTCCTCATACACAAATAAATAAGTGGTTAGCAAAAGATTTTACATAGTTTGGACAGATTTGGATTGTTCCCTAAAATGAAAATTGGTTAAATCATAGCAACTCCCAAAATTGGTCCCTGACCTTTCTACGGAGTAGCAAAAGGCTAATATTTGACAGAAGTTGACTCTCGGGAGGCAATTAAACAGATTGAATTACGTATTTTTGTAATCTACTTTTATTTTATGTAACACACCAGAATAAGTAGATTTTGTAGTTAGGCTGGGTACCTATTTTACTTGTGCGCCATAATATAGACCGTAGGGTATGCAATTATATTTCGAATCGGAAAGTTATATAATTCAAATATAAGTACCTACTTTACATGCTTAACCCGTAATATCAAAATACGTACAGTGCACAGAAAAAATTGTCTGAAAAATTACGCAAGTGTGTATACCTAACGATAACTTACTAATATCGCATACAATGTATAGGACACATCCTTGCACAGCCTCGTCTGGTACCGTAATTACAGCCTTGCTTTGTCGTTCCATCAATCACAAAAAGTCCTAAATACTTATTCTGTGAACATATAAATGAATTCGTCCCGAAGCCAATCTGGCTGGTTCTTGTAAAACAAATCGAACAACGAGATCGTGTCCTGCCCACCTTCTTTCAGTTAGTTACACGAGTTGTTCACGCGTTTATACAGAGTGTATATTAGCGTCTTGTTAAGGAAGCATTTTCAAGCGGGCCACCTGAGAAGAATTCAATGCATTATGACAATAACAATCAACCTTGTTTCAATTAATTTTAATACAGATATGCAAATATCTTCAATTAAGTGTTTTTAATTATTTAACTAAGATTTAATTAACCACATTCCGGAGTAAGTACCTGCCCATAAATAAATGTGGGTATGAAAAAGTTGCGAGTATAGGTATATCTATAAATGAAAGAAAAATAATTGCTCTCAGATAAAATACGTACAATTGATAGTAACTAACATATCGCAAATTGAAACATTTATAATTACTGACATTGACAATAATACTTTCAAACTTTGGATTCTCATCTGCTATGTGCTACAGATATATTACAAATTGCAATCCAAAGTATATGAGCCTTATTCTGATTTTCCGAGTCAGAATGTTCCGATTTAGTAGGTGTAGGTATATAGTATTTTGATTGTTCGGGTTTAAATGATTTGCATTATACTATCTATAGAGTTTATAAAGTACCCATCCAAAATACCCAATGAGGCATTGTGCGATAGCCATATTCCTTCTTACCAAAATTTTTAGGATTGTAAGTATTTCATAAGAAGTAATTCTGGTTTATGGATTGGTCATTAAAAATTGTCAGTTGTCACATAACAGCTAGCAAAGCAAGTATTCTCATCAAAATTCGTTCTTGTCTGTAAATAAAATAGAAATGGAAACGAGAATAAAAAAGTTACAGGTGCGTGCAAATAATTGTAAATGTCTATATAAACACCTTTGCCCGTCAGCAAACAGACAGACTAGCAAAAACATTAATTGATATCAGTTTTTTGAAGCGATGCATATATTGATATATGTAATTAGTGAGACAAAGTAAACAAACAGAGTGCACTACTTCACTTGCACCATTAGTATATGATAGCATTGCACTATTATTAAAAATGCATTATCTGCAGTACTAGTAATATATAAATGGACAATCTATAATTTATGAAATATTTACGAGACATTTCAATGGCAATTAGCAGTGCTAATAACTAGTAAAAAATGGAATGTATGGCTAATAAGATGGAAAATAAATCAAGATAGGCATTCTGAACACCTAATAAGTACATTCACTATTAGTACATACATTACATTTACATTTAGCTGACATGGTATTGAGATTGCTATACTTAACTCCTTTCTATCTAAAATTAGTGACAGATCTGCCAGAACATCAAAAAACTCAGCTTCTACAGAGCTTAGTGTACATTACATAGTACACTAAGTATAATGATAATATTTATGCTTCCAATTTAATGTTTGGTTTGGTTTGTCCTTTGTACATACTGACTGCTTTAAGAATATTTGCTTTGGTTTAAGAGAAAAATAGTGACACGCCCCTTGTGAATATGAGTCTTGACCCAGATTGTCAATTACAATTTTGATTTTTATATATCCAGAAAATAAACACATGCAGACACACATTACGATTACACCTTACATATCCCGTTGTTTTTCTCAGAAAATTGTAAAAGTAAATAGGTATTAATCATTAATGCTCCCATCCCATGTCCTATATATAGTATACGGCATGTCAACCAGATTATTCAGCGACAAAATTATAATACTTGGTTAGGATATAATTATGTCTACGGGTTGTTTATCTAATTTATGGGCAATTATTAAGCCTTATTGTGTTACTGAGACTGCTCACTGCCCATTTAATGGACTATGGCTTCAAATAAACTACATTTCTACAAATTGTGCAGGAGATTCATTGAGAGTAATCATAATATTATAAATACATTTATCATATTTCTAATTGGTTAAGCACATAAACAAGTAACAAGTACCTTTCTCTATAACAAGGGTGTCCACCCTTTAATGTCTTGAAATACTTACATATCTGCATTGTTATGTGAAAATAATTACTTAGGTACACGGTACAACCATCATATCATCCCTCTGCACATTTTTTATGATGCAGTACATATCACTCTATCACTTCACGTTGTTATTGGAATTTTAATTCCAAACTACCAACAGACAACTCCTGTACAAAATACAGATACAAAAACACAAAACATCTACTTTACAGTAACCTGTTTGTTATGTATGTACCTTATTTATGAATATACTGTATATTGATGCACAGTAAATAGAATATGAAAATAAAATATGTGGAACACAATAACACAATCTTGCTTTCGGGGTTTAAGGTTGCATGCACAGTCAATGGAAATGTAACTCGCCCAATTTTAAAGTATAATTCATTCATTCAGCTCAATTTCGTTGGAAAATAGTGTGACAAGTATTTAATACGATCATGCTTACAATATGTGTTCCAATAAGTAGTAGGAAACTCGTAGTAATCCAATCTACATAATACATACAGTAATAATATATTGTGGTATTTAGATAGATTGCACACAATATATAGATAATATGGGTAAAATTATTTATTTTTCATACTCATATACACATTAATTACACATCAGCATAATTTATGTAGGTAGGAGTACGTAGTACATGCAATGCGCACCGGCCTATGTAGAGTTATAGACTTTGACTTTATCGCTTTTGGAAAACCAAGAAACCTTCACAGTCGTAGCCTTTCAAATTAAATTTATTTAATCAGTATTTAATTAACCTACCTAAATAAAAAGATTTTATATATATTCATTTTGGTCATTTATAAGTAACAAAAGGTCAAAAAATGAAAAATTAAAATGTATAGGTACATTTAGTACAAATAGACATTTGTAGATTATTATATTTTTGGGATGGTTTCTGTCAGTTACAGCTTGTATGGAACTTTTGACTTTAGTTACAGGTCACTATGACTTGTAATTACATCGAAAAATTAATCAACACCACCCCTCTTTGCATTCCATGGCCGTGGTATTTGATTTCGTCTGGTGTATAAAACATTTTATTTGTTGGCATTTCCCCGGGAGCTTCCAGTCCTGAGGGAAGTCCATGGACGTACATTCCTGGCTCCTGTCCTCTAGCCCAAATTACATTCATCTCTCCAGAAATTGAATGATCTGCTTGATCCATGGTCCACATTTTCTTTCGGAATATTAGTATTGTTTTTCCATTCACTTCCCAACCTGTTGCTGAACTATTTTGAGATAAATATTATTGTATTCATGTGCACCGAAAAAACATCAAAAATGAGAATTTAATATGTATTAATATCTAATCTACATATATTTAAGTCAGTGTATATGGCATCTTTTACGTTATGTCATCCCATCCACCCCACACTTCGTCTAACTTCGGAGTAGAATCATCTCTTGTGTAATAATCTCTAATTCTGGAAAACATTCCTCGTGCAGCCCCAATTGTAATATCGGTGCAGTCCATTGCATGGAACGTTCCTTTGATAGGAGCGTACTAAATAATTCAATTAATCCCTTAAATTGTTAAATCTGATCTTTAGTATTTAAAACATCATTCATTCAAACCGTACATATAAAGAAATACATTATGCAATTACAGCAGATTCTCGGAACTTTCCCTTTCTATATTGATTTGGAATTGGCATTGTAGTCCTCTTTGCCAATGTTGCACTTCGATTCGCTGACAAACGAGACGTAATCATCCCATTTTGATTTGGCGATATCATATGGCCACTCCTACATTTAGGAAAGTATATATTTATTAAGAAAACAAAAGGTTTAAGTTTTGCCAATGTATCAAAAAATGTTTGATCTACTTATTATCAACTATGATTATGATATAATATACGTGCATATTGAGTCTGGCTAAACAAGCGAATGAAGGAGGGTGTGTGTGTGTGCTGATGGCAGAAGAAAAGAAGAAAAATAAATTTT
>JAQFYC010003919.1:0-18997 GCA_034694165.1 Tomocerus mixtus | reverse complement strand
TATAGGGTTCGGGATAAAAACTGCTTACATCTCCCCATATTACCTTAAATAATAAATGTGATGGCTTACCTAAAGCACAGAGTAAATAGTTACTGTCAATTAACTAATATAGGTAAAATTTAATCACATTTTAATCTTTTACTGGTGCACTTATTACTGAACTTAGAATTCGACTATGTGCGTCCGTAGGTCTCACCAGCTATATCTACTACTCTGCTATGACAGATAGCGAATGGTTTAGAGATAGAATAGTTTACAATTAGCTGGCATGGCATGGCATGGTAGGACAAGGTTTACTTACATTAGATAGAGCACGTAATGTAAGTATGTAAGTAGATACTGAAAGGTTGTAGTTGCATGTATGTAGGTACTCTCTGGTCATAATAAATATAAAATAATGCCTTTACTTTACAAGGTATACTATGTACATAAATATGTATGGGACATCAGTGCAGTGCAGTGGGTAAACGTTACTTACTCTTACTTACTACTACTTTATCTGTATGACATGACTTCATACATCGAAGGTATCTTTATATTGTAAATTGTACCTACACCATTCTGGCTATGTGTTGGTCATTCTTTTATACGGTTTCATAAACATTTTTATTTTCTATCATATCATAAATAATAATAACATGCAATGTAAAGCTGATTCTGATTGCGAATGGGATTCTTATGAGTATTATTATCCATACATACGTAAGTATACATAAAAAGTGTAGTAATATTAATATTACATGCTTATATGGACATTTACCCATAATCATCTCATACAACATTCATATTTAATGCAAATTGCATTGCTATCACCGCTAAACTGCGTTTTCGACTTTAGTGTATCAGACTATAAGCAGGCTTATGATTATGACCATAGCTATACGTATACGCAAAAATTATAGTTTTACTATATACACGAAATAATCTTATCGCTTTGTCAATTAATTTTATGCTTTTTGCCAATTGATTACTTACACTAATTAAATATAGAATATTTGAAGTACATATTAATACGTTAATTAGTAGCCTACCCACATGTATGCATTTCTGTGATAAATAAGTACTTATGTGATGTAAAGTTTCAATTGTGGATTGGGATAGGATATGGATTAATACGTGCCTTGAAGAAATGCAGTGAAATGCATTGCAATAAGCTGTAGTATATATGCATTTGCAACAGTTCCCCTTTTCGTGCTTAAGAAGTGAAGTTATCTTAAATGTGTTACCTATGTCGTATCTAAATCCTATCTGTATATATGCTAACCATATGGAGCTGGATTGCTTCTTAATATTTATTATATTTGTAATTGCACTATCTTGCCACTTCTGATGTGTCTATAGGTACTACTGTAAGTATGTGGCAATATTTGATTCCGACATGAGAAACCTTATAATTATTGTTGGATTTGGATTATGGATGGGTTAGTGAAGTGAGTTAGCAAAGTACCTCAAACTTTTAGTATTAATGTAGTAAGTAGTATCGGACTTGTATCGGACAGGTCTTGTCTTGTGTAAGATACTTACACTTATAGTTACTTACTACTACTACTTACTATTTACTATCACCTCGCATCTCATCTCATCGCCAGCAAGTTTAGTAGTTGACTCGAACTACAACTTTACTCTTTCTGAAAGTAAATCCAAAACTACTTGTTTGTTCACTATTGTCTATATGCATACATAAAGATCAGCTTCATTAATATTCCTATTACATTAAGCAATACATGTGTATACGTAGTATAGCTTCAAAACTCTTGCTGCAACTTGCAACAAGGTTCACGAAATGAATCTCAAGGGTTGCGTTAAGTATGAATATCAGACCATTAGTAATTATTCCTCTCTGAGCGGATTGTGTTGTTTGGGGTTTTGGGCCGCTGCTACAGTAAACAATATACTGGCTTGTTAGCATAAGTAAATATTATGAAGGTATAAAGGTATAGGTACGTCCTAATTAGAATTCCTCAGCAAATAGCACAAAAATCCGCAAATTCTGCACATGTGTAAGCTCAAAAGGATCAAATTTTCTAATATGGGCGTTTATTTTTTAAAGGATTCATGCATTTACCTGTCACGGCTTAATTTTTTGTGTAGTAAAGAGTGAAATGAATGAAATTGTAAAAAATGTAGGTATCTAATTGAAATGAAACCCTGTCTGTGCAATGTAAATGTGATTTGGATTTGGTTGAGTACCTAAGCGTCTCACTCACTATCGTATAATAGCATGTAATGGGAACAGAGAAAAGGGAATGTCAAAGTCAAGTTGAAGATTAAACGACACGCCAGTGCAGTACAGTGCAGTGCATTAGGAGCCAGAGTTATCGTTATACTTTAGTTACTTGCTAGTTAGAATGAATAAATGGATACAGCAAATAAAAAATTAGTTTTAACTATGCTACTGCTAGTATACTATAATAAATTAAGTAGAAGAAATAGTAAAAGTACAGTTTCTTTGCGCTGCATTGCATTGGCTATGCTGACTGGGACTATATGAATTGTGATCTGATGTCGTGATGTCTCCTTCTAGAAAATAAAGAGCTCGAGCCTTCCTTCGTATTTAACTAATGTACATAATGTAAGTAAGTAGCTCAGCTCAGCTTCACTCTCTTACGAAATAAATTTTTAAAGAGATATAGGGCAAGAGGATGATGATAAGAAAGTCGAGCATTAAAAGCAACAGACTGAGTCAGTCAGTCAGTAAAGTCAGTCGGAAGAATTCTCAAATCCCACCAGCTCTATATATTTAACTAGGCTGCTATTGGCTATACCATGCTGGAACAAATACTTATGCTCATTTTTTATTTATATGTAACTGTACATCTAATGTACCGTACTTAGTAGGTAAATAAACACAGAATACCTACCAACATCTATTTTATCATTGTGATTGTGACTTGACTATGTCTAGTCTGGATAAGAATGTCTTGAATGTATTGGCTCATATTTTTATTACTTATTATTATGATCCAGTTCTTACTTACGTCGTAGTAGTATTTACAAGTACTCTATGTATGCTGTATGTATGATGTCTTATCCTTATCTCACAAAAGTATTCCATTGTACAGATATAGATAAGTATTTAAGTCATCTAATATTAAAATGTCACATTCACGTCACATCACAGAAGAGAACAGACAAAACACTGTTCTTGTGTAAATCAGAGTCGCTACGTATGTAAATATAGGCAGACTAATATATTCTACACACATAGAACAAAAGGTTTGAGGACGTTAGATCCTAAGAGACAGAGGATTCTAGGGGACAGAGGATCCTGCGCTACATACTGCTGATAAACATTGCTAAAGATATACAAGTTCTATTATTAATTTTTGTTAAAAATATTATTTAGAATTATTAATTTTTGTAAGTATAATAAACATGCCGTCTAAGATTATAATAGCAATTTTAATCCTCTGTCCTCGAGGACCCTCTGTCTCTAGGATCTTCTGTCTCTTAGGATCTAAAGTCCTATTACCGAACAATAGGGAACAGACTAATGAAAATAGACATGAAACATATAGCAGCACTTTATTAAAGTGTTCTGTTGTGTTGTGATCCTTCTGATTGTTATATAATGGAGGATATAGATTAGACCTAATAACTTAATGCCAAGCGAAATCAGTTGAGTTGACTTGGCTTCAGATTTACTTGACTTGATTTTAAACTAACTTTAAATGAACCTATTGTACTTATACAAGACACTATACACTACGTGCTTTTCTATACCATTGATATAGTATTAACTACGACTAAGATATAGCTTTAGCTAACACACAGGAAGAATAATATGTCCTTTCATTTCAGTTTTCCCAAGAAAAGCACCAAGGCAAGACATACTGTCTCCTTATACTATACTAAGTACATATAGCATGTTTATATATACACAGTATACCTATAGGTACATAATGTTATGGTATTAGTATATTAGAAGTGAGTTTGGCTTACCTGCTTGTTTAAGTTTACGTTAGTTTATATTATAGTGTCGTATCGTAGCGTAGATTATAAACTCGAACAACTAAGTATGAACTACAGATCAAACGAGACAGGAACTTTAGCTCTTTAATAGTAGTTTCAAGGAGGAGAATGAGAGAAAACTTGAGTATAGCAACTTACTAGGACTACTGCCACTGCTACACTGCAGATAGTTAGCATTTACTTGTGTATAGGTAACTAATGTAGATTGGAAGTAAGTAAGCTAAAGTCTAAAGCTAACGCTAGTTAAAAAGGCTCTCTTACTTACTTATTAAACTTGCACACTCACTCGGATACGAATACAAGAGATGCATTAGAAAACTTTACATGGAAACTCGGAAGGTCACCTACAAACAAAATATTCCACGACTTTGGTATTGGAGCTCCTTATTAGCTTAGTTAGTGGATCTTCTCATACAAGAGTTTCTGTGCTTGTCTTGATTTGCTTAGCTTACCTAAATTCATGCATGCAGTACATAAGTATAAGTAACGTAAAAGTAGTAAGTATACAAATGGTTTAGAGATGAGACCAGGACAGAACTCTGTTGTTTGTACCTTCTCTATTTTGTGTCCCATGAGCTTATCTCTAACTTACTTTTCCTTAGAATAAGTAAGATGAGACGAGGAGATGAACTGAAATGAAAGGAAGATGTAACCTACACTCTTAAGTGCTAGACTTGTAATGTATAAGTAAGCTGGGAATAATATTAGCTACATATACACAGATAGTAGATAGACAAGAACGCAAACATTTATATGTAAGTATATATGAAAGAAGTTTAAGTAAAAAAGCACTAATCGGCAAAAAGTAAGTAATGCTCTTCACTTCAACCAAGTTGTTTTCGTTTGTGTGTAAGTAAGATATGTAGCTTAGTTTTATCATGTATTGTACCAATACATACTACATGTACGTTCTTTATGTACATACTATCTGTACTATATAAAAATATACCTTTAATAATAAGTAAGCTTTATACCTTAAGCAACTCTTGTTTATTGTACTCGTTCATACTGCATAAGTACATACATATTACATATACTTAAAACAGATAAATAGTATGTACATAGCATAATATAAGTATCTGTCTAAATGAGACGTGGATGTCGAATGTAAAAGTGTGGGCATCACATAGCATCGCTATCAGTAGCAGAAATGTTAGTAGTGCAGCAATGTAATATGATGATGATACTAGTTCTTGCTTTACTTAAAATGCTTGCTTACTTACTTTGAAGTACGTTAGCGATATAAGTACTTAAATACGTAAGCAAAAAGCCAGAACTAGATTTAAGCATGCAATAGTCAGTACAATTCTATAATGTTGCCTTAAATGTAATGGAGAGAATTAAATCCAATAGTATAATGCAATGTAATGTAGTTATCCCTATTTAACTTTACTAAAAGTATAGTAGTGCTACTGATACTGGTACTAGTACTACTACCACACAAACAAAAGTTTAGTTTAGTAAACATCAGCACTATTGTAAGAGTCCAGCCAGTTTAGCATTAGTTCAGTCCAGTATTACAGATAGTACACAGTATATAAACTGAACTTACTTTGACTTTACTCTCATAAAACTACAAGCACACAAACACTACTGACTGACCAAACCACTTTGCAATTGTACAATTGCACTCCGCACCGCATCACGTACTAATTTGCAAGCAAGAACTTAAATGCATTAGCATCTAGATACCTATATACATGCAAACGGTAACATAATAAGAGGTGTAAGTCAACTCAACTCTCAACTCAAGTTCCCAATACAGGTGCAATGTAAATTCATTATTTTCAGCAATATCATATCAGATCATATCACATGATGTGATTCACATCACATCACATCAGGTAGCCAAAGACAAAAACATTGAAGCAGGTATAGTATGTAGTATGTAGTGCTCCTCTTTTATTTTCCTTACTTTCTTTTGCTACTTTTATACTGAACTCTGGTTGGGTACTAACATATTTGCAAATAATGTATGCATGTAGTATTGTAGTGATAGAAAAACTACTTAAGTAGGTACCTACGTAGTGAATGCTGATGATGATAAGTTAGATTGTAGTTTATAAAGGATATTTGGCGTGGACTGGATGGGTACAATAACAAAGTCGAGTTGAGTCGTGAAAAGATTGGGATTTGATTGATTAACCTGATATGATGCGTAGCAACAGCAGCGCAAACACTATTAAGACTGGTCAACCAATGCTAAATTGACTCAGCTAACTAGCAAACTAAGTTGTGCCGACAACTTCTCACGTCACAAAGCAATAAAACTTTTACTTGCTCTGCTTATTACTCCTAATTTTCTAAACTTCAGGGAAATATGTACCAACTACAGAGATATTATGTAGATATGTATGCATTTACATTTACCTATCTATTCTATCTATATAACATTGTAATCTTTATCCCGAACCTATGATATCAAAAATTTCGTGTGGGAGGCTCTCACTTGCTCATGTGCAGAATTGTTTGTTTTCCTTTTTTACAGGTGCTACTTGTTTACTTCGACGAGATCATTCTTTCCCTGGATGGATGAATTAATTATGTTTTTACCATTAATTACTCCATATGGGATGATTTCCCTTTTCATATATTTAGGTACTTAATGTACAGCCAGAGTTACCTACCTACTTACATACGCATAAGTAGGTAATATTATGTATGGGATATGCAAATTATTGATTGATTAATGCGAATTTGTGTACTTAATAGTAAAACGACTAGCTATTATGTATTTTGCAAGGCTATAGCGAATGAGAACGAAGTTCTCTTGAATGAAAGACAATAGTAATTATTTACGATTGATTCTTTGCTAATAGTTAGTTAAACTATAAAACTAAACCACAAATTCCTGAATGGATACTAAGGAAAATTGCCTATTATTTCGGATGGAGCAATTTATTCAAAGCATATAAGTACATAAAAGTACTACGTATACCTTTATAATAATGTGACAATGCTTTAATTAATGTAAAAGCTATCAATGAAAGTAAACCATACATTGTTGAGTAGAAGAAAAGAAATAGGCCAACATCGCTATATAGCTGTCACTATTCACAATTGCTAATATCGATCAGACAGAAAGTGAAGGACAGCCGGATAATATTTGTGGCTTCTGCTACATAAGGTTGCTTTAAAATATTGAGGAAATAAAATAGGACAACCTGAATATAAAATATTTGTGCAAGTTACTAAATGTCAAGATGTATTTAATGATACGTGCATATTTACCTAATATCTATGTGAAATCAACACTACGCACATGAATCATTTTACTTTACCGTGCAAGACTCTGTAGCTAAATATTTTTTGGAATATTTTAGAAATGTCATACTTCTTATTGCGCTCTCTTTCTGCTAATAATTTAATGGGAATTGGCAAAGAGAATTTATGACAAATTAATGTCATCTGAAAAAACGCTTATGTTTTATGGATGTTAGTATGTATACATATGTAACACAGTACATCAATCAAATTCTTTTACAATATATTTGTCATTCATGAATGACATTAGCATGGGTTGACATAGACATGACTACTTTGCTTACGCAATGTGACATTTTAAAGCAAAACGATTGTGCATGCTACTTATCCTAATAATTATTGCAATAAATACCATTATTGTGTACACACATAAATTGTCTCCTTGTCTGCGTTTGTAGTTTGTAATTTGCAATTTGTATTGTAAGCGTAACTTGCTAGTTATTTAGTTAGGTAGCAAATGTAGCTCTTATCTAGTTACAAATAGTTAAACGAATCAGAATAAATAACTGAATGTAAAATGACATGTGAAATACCGTGGGATAGTCTCCAGTAACTGTTGCACATAATACATTTATATTTTATGCTCATTTCATAGATTAGGATAAATTTTATGTATAATTGATTACCGCAATTGTAAGAAAGTACCTAAGTAGGTAGAGGTACTACATCCTATAAAAGCTTAAACTATGTATTTGATAATAATGATGTAAATACTTAATGATACTTAAACAATCTGCTCTACAAATTATTTGATTAAGAAATGTATTGTCTTTTGTCTAAATTGCGGTTTAGATTAATTATTTTATGAAGAAATTCCATAATCTCAGCTTAATCAATTTGCACATAAGTTAGTGTCTAAATATTTGCAATTCGTAACAAAGAATTGCATAGAAAATTGACAATACTATTAAAACATGACACAATCACACATGTAAGGATGCAATTGTATTTGCTATCAAATCAAAAATGATTAAGTAAGTAACTTACTTTAGTTGGAAGAAGTTAAAGAAGATTGACATTTCTTGCATGAATGTTTTGAATGGAAACTGACTTATCTATTAGTACAGTTTATAATAGAACTTTGACGTTCCGCCGGTGTCCCACACTTTTGTTTTTGTACTGTCACAGTTTATTACAATTGTATTTTGATTAATTCTACCACTCTACTGACATTATTACGTGGAGGTAGGCTTCTTTGGTGTGTTGCTAACTTTTTAAATGATTATAATATTATATATGCAGATGTAGGTCTATCAGTAGTTGCCAAAGTCAAAGTAATTATATTCAAATGTGTTTTTTGCACTTTGCTTTTACAACTGTTATTATTACTTATATTATATTACATGCTGGCTGGTAGTAGTATTGTATGTAGAAAGTAGAAGGTACACATAACTAACTACTTATA
Source organism: Tomocerus mixtus (assembly GCA_034694165.1). Classification (NCBI taxonomy): domain Eukaryota; kingdom Metazoa; phylum Arthropoda; class Collembola; order Entomobryomorpha; family Tomoceridae; genus Tomocerus; species Tomocerus mixtus. The sequence continues at coordinate 10,356 of JAQFYC010003919.1, read as the reverse complement.
TAACTATATAAACCGTAGCAGTATTGTTAATTATGGCGTGATTGTAATAAGATCTTTATAGATGTATTTAAACTCTTCTTCGTATACAATACACAGAATAAGTACTTGTATACGTAATGTTTATATTATAATCTTTATATAGTCAAAAAATAGAAGTTAGAAGTGTGTTCTGTGCTGTTGTTTTTATGTTGCGTAGGATAGCATAACTGATAGTTTGTGGGAAGATAATAAAGGGGTTTGCTTGCTCCTTTGCAAATACTATGACAGTTCTTTAGTTCTGGCTATGTGTAGTGCAATCCTGAAGGGATAGAGATAGACATGCAAGTATTGTCTGAATAATATTTCGTATATCGGGTATTCTTCCAAGTAAAACTAGACTTACTTACACATAACAACACATCACATCACGTTCTTGTATTTGTATTCGTGTTTGAATGTAATTCTTCTGTGTTTTTTACTTTTAACTTAACACAAACACAAGACAAATCCAATCCAACCCACTACTACAGATAATGGTACTTGTACTTATGTCCTTGTGTATCGTGTTGTTATTCTGGTATGTTGAATTTGGTGCTGATGTGATGTAGCGACGAACTTTCTTCGGATACTTCTCGTAAAGGTTATATAAAAGACAGGCTTTCAGAGCCTGCCTCTAAACTTGACCATGAAGTTGCACACCGGCGGCAGCAGGCGCTAAAGGATATGGATATGGAAATGAAATATGCTTATGTACCTATGTACTTAGGTAGATATACAATCATAACCATAATCATGTCATATAGAAAGATGCATAACTTTCACACACAAACCTACTTACTTACTTAGTTAACTTACCTGCATAATAACTAGATACCTATATACATACATAGGTACTTAGTATCCACGTCCCAGGCTAATTTATGTTTGCGACTAGTTAGGTAACGTATGTAGGTAAATGTAAATTATATTTTTATGTCTTTCTCTGGCTGGAACAAAAAATTATCTAGCACTATCTAGCACAAAAATAATATAATTATTTATTATGCAACGAAGCAATACATATAAATTATCATATAAGAAAATATGTCTGTTCTGTAGGATCTGTGGAATGTATATCTTGGATTGGAATGTCCAGCATAAGCAGAAATTGTAATTATCCAAAAATCAAGGTTAGTTATCCAGAGATACTAGGGAGCGTTTATCAATTTGTTTTGTATTTTTGACAGGTGTACATGTTCTTGTAAGTTGGTTTAAGATTCTCCTAACGATAAGACGTGTCTTTTAATGATATGTAGTAAGCATATATGTGTTATGTATTTATATGTGTTAGGTAATAATGTACTGATTAAGAATAAGTAGACAAGGTTTGCTGGATTTGATCACGCCAGAAAAGAGCAGGTGTGTCCTGTGTTCCTTTTCGCGCAGTACATAATTATGCACATAGTGAGTTGAATTCTGCAAATTCTTTTAGTGTAGGTAGACATAGGCACAGTCTTTGTAAATTGTAAAGTGAAGGTAAGGAATGTGTGTAATAAGCTTTTGACGTTTCTCGTGGATGTTATTAGAACAAACGAGGTGAGGATAAGAAAAGATTTTAACGAACTTTCATTACATAGCATAGATTAGGAGGCTAAAAGCATTTAGAGATGTTATGTATGTATGTGTAAGTTGGTTGAAGTAATCTCTAAGATCATGATACTACATTTAAAACGTGGCAACTAAGTAAAGGAGTGTTCCATATTATAGGCAGTAGATAATTACAGAGTTAAATAACACAACACATCCTAAGCTAATCTGGGCGAAATATCAGTATCTCGATATATATTATGATGATGTATGCGTTCACGAAACCGGAACGGCGAAGAAAAGTTGAAACTACTTACTAACATTAACATTGCATAACCTTGCCTTCATTTGTCTGAAACTATTCTAATTGAAGTTGAAGTCTGAACTGGACAAAATAAGGTTGGGCTCAAGAAAGGATTGGTTTTCAAAGCAAAGCAAACCAGGCTGCGGATTCAAATGAATGATAAATATGATTATGTCAGGTTTTTTGCTTATCATTAGAGTTGTTAGTAACTGAAAGGAGATTAGCTGCTGGAAATGTTCCATTGAAATGGATTATAGATATAGGTCCAGTCCAGTCCCAGTGCACTCCACTCCAGTTCAGTTTTCAGATGAGCAGATCATCGTCTGCATGCTTTGCTGATTGCTAAAGTTAAAATTGAAATAGGGTGATAGTGATAGGCAAATGCTATCTATGTAAATAAATTCCTTTAGCAATAGCAATAGAAATACTACTAGTTTAAATATAAATATAAGGTGCTGCTGGAGATAATGTATTATTAAGTAAGTGTTAGGTATACTATCAGCATGAGTGTATCTGTAGTAGATTTGTAATGATAGTTATATGTTGTGTTCACAATTGTGTGCATATGTCTTTAGATTTTTAATGGCTAGTAATAATGATGATTATGTATAGAGGCGTGTGATGTGAGAGCATATGGACAGCGAACGTTAAAGTAAACCTAACTATAATGTAATGTAGATTTTATATAAGTAAGAAAGAGACTAAGAAATCACAAAAAAATTGAAGGTCTTTCGCAAATCTTGTCTCATCTCATCGTAGTTTGTGGTTTGCTTTGGTTTCACATAGGTTAACAAAGCTTCTCTATTTTTATAATTATAGTTACTTTATGTACTTACAAATATAGGTATATATGTCTTCTGTGGTTTGGTTTGGCTTGATGGGGATGATGTGGCTTTTGTGTGATAGTGATAGTGATGATAGGTAGAAATGTAATATGCTATTGTAATAAGTAACACAGTAACATTACCTTCCTTCTTAAGCTAAGACCCACAATCAGCTAACTAAACTAAAGCTTAAATAAGTAACAGCAGGTCTGCTTCACTTGGCTTGGTTTGGTCGAAAGCCTTGAAAGAATTAATTGTAAAGCAAAAATTCTATGAAGTTGTATGTATTCGAAATGAAAAGAGCTTTATACTTATACCAGAACCAGATCAAAAGAAAAGACTTATCCCCACAATGGAATGGAATAGTTTTTGTTCCAGGAGAGCAAGAGGTTCCATACATTCCAGTCCAGGTCCAGGTATACTTAAGTTAAGTATAATATTATCATCAGGACTCAAGACCAGGACTACGTATGATAAACGTAATCTTGGTTTCTTGTCCAGAGATCCGTCAGGCCGTCTCCAGTTAATTTTTAAAGATAGAGTAGAATAAAAGTACCTGACAGTGAGTACTAAATGGGAAATGTATGTAACCATAATATTATGTATGTGGTTTGAGTATGAGACGATCTTTTCCTTAAGGTTTTACTTTTTGAACGTAAAAGTTCCATTGTTGAGACGAAGAACTTCTATGTGTTCTTTCTAAGTTTTTGCTTGTGTACGCAACTTTTGTAAAACGTTTGTATGCGTAGACTAGACTGGGATGTGGGTGGACCTGGACTGGACCAACAATCTGGACAAAAAAACTAATAACATATTATGTAAGGTTACCTTCCAGGTATTATAGTGCTGGGATAAAGAAAAAGAATAAAAACGGATGCATGCATCGCAATCACAATAAACCTCATCTCGTAATTGTTTCTTCATGCCATCTTGCCTTAAAAAAATATTGTTTTATGGTTTCCATCCAATTTTACTCTTTTTGAGGTGGCCCATAAAACTCCATGTATAGTAAAAAACTTTTGCTTAAGTGCCAGAATTTACTACAGCTATAGTAATGTTAGTACACAATATACTTCTTAATCTTAATTCTACTATGTATGCAAAGGAGCAAAATGCTAATTTGTTTTGCCATTTTGATTGTATCTTCAGTATTATCTTGAAGGGGAAATACTGTTGCAAATAATTTTATGAGATTTTGGCAAACAATTTCATGCTAGGTGAACTGAATTTGCAATAGGAAGATTTTGCCATCTTTTGGGCAGGAGACGATCAAAACAAATCGTAGCGGCGACATTCAAACATTAGGAACAAAATTATTGTGTTAACTTTTGCTGTTTGGTTCTTCGTTCCAGAAAAGAAAACAACAATCTGTCCGGGATTGTTTTCAAAATTCATTGTGGATTTGATAATTTTGAAAGGAGCTATTTATCCAATTTAGGAAATTAAAAGACTTTAGCAATGTCCGCTCAAGCAATCGCTCGGGAAGGATATAAAGCTCTTCGTGCGTTTTATATTCCACAGTAAGCCTTCAATTTGTATTCTTAGGATGTAGGAATAACATTTTTAAGTTTAACTTTCCATTTGTATAAAAACTTGATTATTTTTTTGTTTACACAGGATGTGGGTGGTATAATAAATAATTAATGTTGCACCTCTTTAAAATTACAGGCGAGCTATCAGCCTCAGTGCTAATCGTTTAAAATCTGGCGACGAGGAAAAGCGAGTTACGAGTACGACAAAAGAAACGACGAAAGATCCAAAACAGCGCACTCAGGAAGAAATTTTTTCTACTAAAGATGAGCTAGAACAAAAATCCAGAATGCAGAATATGATTACTGTTGATGCTACACCGGTAAGACATTATTATTTTGTATTGTACATGTCAGTAGTGGCAGTAGTTTAGTAGTAATGAGTTTGAAACGTTCATTCAAATTAAAGTGTTTGTGGCAACCGTTCTACCATGTACAATTATTACAGAATGCTAACTTTTAAAGCTTAATTTACTAGTTGGTTCGTTGGTTGGTTAGAAATTAGAAGTAATGTCCCTTTTTCAATAATTTATGCAATTTCTGTCATGTATGCCTTTAATTTATTAAAGAACTCAGTAAGACATTCTATTAGTATAGGGCAAAGGATGTTTATCTATGTAAAATAGTTTAATAAAACATTAACATAAATATTTAACTGCTAATTTGATTACAGAGTGACGTTTCGCCTGTCACTGGCGTACCAGAAGAGCACGTAAAATCTCGTAGGGTCAGAATATTTAGACCAGCCAAGAATTCAATGCAATCCGGAACGAATAATACCCAAAAGTGGAGAATGGAATTTGAGACTAGAGAAAGATGGGAGAACCCCTTAATGGGATGGGCATCCTCGTAAGATAATTAGTTTATTAAATAGTTTGAAATATTAGTTAAGTAGTTGTACGCTTTAGTAAGCTATACAGTATGATGCATACATACATACAAATTGATTCAATCTACTTTTTACATTACAGGGGCGATCCACTGTCAAACCTGAATATTGATTTTGCGGACAAAGTTGATGCTATCGCGTTTTGTGAGAAAAATGGCTGGCCCTGGTTTGTGGAAGAACCTATAGACAAAAAGCCGAAAGCAAAAACTTATGGTGCTAACTTTTCTTGGAATAAGAAGACGCGAGTTTCAACGAAATGATTAAATCAGTTAGTATTCCTACGTATAACCAATTACTAGTTGTCAGATATAATGTACTAAACTTATTATGTACTATTTAAAATGTTCAATGAGACACGACATGTGTTAACTCAAACCCTAAATCTTCATTCTGCTTACAAGTTAGTAATTTCGAGTGAATATATTATCATTATTGTAGCTAACACAGAATGGATATTGTTTTATGTAAATAATTCTTTGGGAATTTCTCGCAGCCCGTATGTATATGTATCGCAAAATGCGCTGTATAAAGTCACCTAAGTCAGAATAAAGGACTTTATGTAAATGTGTATTTTCTTAAAACTGTTCACTGCTGATAAAAATACAGACAAAGTTAATTTACTTAACACATAACGAGTAGTGCAAAGGTATTCATATTTTTTTAACAAATCGCACACATATATGCCTCATAGTCATACGGTTTACGAATATATAAATATTTATTAATGTTTTAATTTATATATCAAAAAGTACAAATTCTTCATTTCATGTGGAGTAATTTGGTGCAATGATATAAGTTTTGAACTGCAGCATTTTTCTCCCTGAAATACAGATACATTTTATATATCGTCTAAATATTATGTTACTATGAAATACTATAAATTCGTACAATTTATATTATGGTAATATTTATTACCGTTTTGAGAGGGTTCCATGCTTGCCTCCATATCCAATGAAAGCCAGAAATGTCCCCATTAAGTAACGCGTTTAAAGGTAACGGAAGGAATCTTTCTCGGCCATGTAAATCAACTGTGCTGACATCGTCTACTCCCGCCTCCAAAAAGCATTTCCCTTTTCGAAATAAAAAATGGGGAATTCAAAAATGTAAACCTTAGTTAACATTAGATAAAAGAATGGCTTTGGTAGATAAAAAATTTTCTTCACCCAGTTCCAAATCTTCAATCCCCCGAATTCCACTAATATCACAACTTGGTCTGTTAATAAGTTTACTTTCTGCCATTATAGACTCAGAATTGTCGTCTGGTTCACCTGTCTTTAATAATCGTACTACCTTTGAAAGGGCTGCTGTACTGAAAACGTATCCTGCACCACCCGACATGTAACCCTAAGAAAAATTACACAAAAATTGTATATACTTATTTCAAAAATATACATGTTTGAAGATAAGTATAACACTATTGCCGATACCTCCTCCATTTTTGTATGTCTCAACTTATAACCAAACCAAATAGGTTTGTTAGGATCAAGGTCTATTTCCTTAATAAACCTTCTCAGATTCTCCAGAATAACAAACGTATCGTCATCAGCTTTGATAAACCAGCCATAGCTCTAGAATCAGACAAATAAGTATTGTGTATACAGAATTTCTGTACGTGGCTAATCTTACTTAACGGGGCATTTAAAAGGTATTGTTGTAGACATTGATAATTCTCATACGATATATTTTTAAATCTCCAGATCATCTCATAAATTGGTATATTTATTTACCATAGAAAATTCTTTCTCCAAATGAACCAAAGCTGACTTGGTTTTCCCCCACAAATATTCATACCCCTCTGTTGCATTGAGGATTGTCACTGGCAATTCACTATTATTGAACCTTCCGTAAAATACTAATTTATCACAGTTTTTGCCCCAAGTATTTTTAATTACTTGCGCAGCAAACACTTTCCTTCGAGATAAAAGCAGATAACAAAGAATTTTTGTATTCAAGGGTTTCCCTTCTACTTTTCCGTCCAACATATCAATTTTATTGTATTTACCAACCCTAAGTTCCCTTTTTCGTTTATGAGTATTGAATAATGATTTCATTAGTAAACTTTCTGAATTTGGTGATGTTGACGAACTATGTGGGTTTGAAATATGAACTGATGCAAGAAACAAAAACATGAGGATTGTTCCACACACTAGCAGTTTTATGATTTGCTTGGGAAACTTAGGCAAAGAGATCATACTGGGTGATCTGAGACGTATGTGAACTGGGGCCGAGAATAAGGAAAACATCACTGCTGATTGCGGATCGGATATACTAGAAATTAAAATTAGCTATTTAAGTCTACTACAAATTAATGAAAACTTTTCCATAATAATGAGATACCTGAATAAGTAGTACATACAATTATAAGCATGTACATGTAAATGGATAACTTTTAGTTGTTATAGGTATTGCACTTAAATATTTAGCCACTTGAATTTTGCTTTAAATTGACTTAACATTGAACGAAAGATATTTAAGTAGATAACAAATGAATGAGGAATAAATCAGTGCAACTACATGTATGTACAGCGAAGAGACATTATTAGATCTAAAGCACTTTTTTGAAGCCATCTTCAAGACATCAAGGAGGGTCAACGGCTTCCAATTTTCCGGTTGGCTGCTTTTTACCCTTTTCAGATGCAATTGGTTAACTTACCTATAACAGCATGTAGATGCGAATAAGATTACGTATCCTATATAATGTGTTCATTCATTTATTTATCATATGACTACTTCTTATTCTACTATACTAGTTGTTGACTTTTCGTGAGTCCTCTTAAGTAAGAGTAACCAGAGTAAAAGAAGAATAGATGGAAATGGAAGAGAGGAAGAGACACCGTGGAATTGTCAAACCAAACATACATACTTAAATCTTCATATTATAAGTATCTGCATGTACTGTAGGTAGTAAGTAACCGTTGTTTCGCATCTCGTTACATTGCATTAGAACCACACATCTACATACATTTATATTATAGCACACAACTTAATATACTGTTTTCCGTATGAATGTGCCCAGCGTGTGTTGTAGTAGTATGCAACCAAAAAATCCACTTACATAATATTATGCTAGCGTACAGTAAAGTTGGGGAAGAAGGCTTCTCGCTATAAAATTACACTTACTATTATTATTAAATTGCCGGTAAATGTATTTATTATGAAGGAATATCTAACATATTAACCTAGTATGTTTATTTATATCATAGCATTACTTGGTACTTTGACAAGGGGTTAAGACGGCCAAGGGGTAGAGACCCGAGATGCACTGAGATTGACACTTTCGCTTATGTATACTTATGGAGATTGTCATTTTATTAATAATAATGTACTTATCGTCTGCTAATGTCCAATTGTGGCTGATTAGCTAACTGTATTAGTAATTACATTATAGACCAGAATTGTAGCATAAATATTGACGAAGCGCTTCAATCAGGGGAGATTATATAAATAGCCCACTCACTCAAACCTTAGATTCATTTGACATCATCATGGCATAAGTACCGAATAACGATACCGTAAATACAGATAAAGTGCAATTATAAAGATAGAGGCAATTTAAGGACATTAGTAATAGGATGAATACTTAATATCATCTAAAATAAAAACGATATCTTGATTATCAGCTTGATTACTGTCGGTTAGTTTCCTTTTCTTGATTAAGTGTGATAAATATTCATAGCTAAAGCAGAGAAAAGCGATAACACTTCCAACACATAGTAGGTAATAGGATCCCACTAAGTGGTTTAGTGTAAGTGCACCCGTGTTGCTGTTGTAGTATTCATCATAGTTGACCTTGGTTGTGTTAGAAGCCTGTTCCCATGATTTTCTCTCTGCTCGAATGAATTCATAGTCCATTTCTCTCCAGCGCTTCATCAATCCAAAATCCACTGCAGAAATAATGACAAAGTTGAAATTGGTTTGAAAAATAGCTCTTTGCTCCATGATAATACCGACTGATAGGAAGCACGTCGTAGCAGGAGCTTTTACCATTGGAACCCTTCCAGTTCGGTCACTCAAATTTTTATGGTACACATAATCGGCTATATCGTCCCAAGCAATGCAACTGAATTTCGAGTTGAATGTCCTTTGAAAACACTTAGCTTCATCTTCCTCCAATTCCATTTGGTTAAATATTTTTATGTAAGTTGGATTAGTCGATGTTTTTAATAGAGCATAGGCTGCCCCTCGCAAATACTGTAGACCAAACTTCATGTGAGAATCCGCAAGCTCTTCAAAAGTTTCAGGAAGGTGTTCCACATTTGGAAATGCCAAGAAGGAAATCAATTTTGAGCGATAAGCTGTTGTCATCACCATGCAAAATATTAGCCAAAAGGCTGCGAATGCTCTTATAGTGCTCGAAGATGTAACCGAGGGTAAGTTAACACCTTGCTCTAAAAAGGTGCCCAATAAACTCCAGAAAATCTTAAAGAAATTCCAATTTGTCTTGAATTTTGCAAAGAAAATTTTGATGATGAGCTTAAACACGAAAAGTGAGACGAAACTTGAAAGTATAATCAGTAGCCACACAGTAACCTTAAGTGGCCAGTAAATAGCTTTCCAAGAGAAATAAGCTTTTGGTCTTCCGGTTGTAAATGTGAGCCACGTATAGGAGACTGGGAAGGAATGACCAACCAATTTATTCCGACTAAATGTCTGACCTGTCACATGCCCGATATCTGCACGGTCATATATAATATCACTAACAGTTCCGATCCAAGTTCCATTTTTCATTTGGAGTCCTGTTCCCCCACCACCAGCTGAAGGAAAGAATTCGCAACTGAAATTGTAATGCTCCATAATGGCATCCATTGTCAATTTGTAAACTCCTCTTTTTGCCAGCCACTTTCCCTTCTTTTCTACGATTTCATTGAGCCATTTTGTTCCCGTTGGTGTACTAACTTGTAGAACTTTCCCATAGAAATTTCTTACATAGTCTTTATATAGTTCTTTAGCAGTTGGTATTTTTAGTGGATCCGATTCACTGGAAACTAAGTCCATGAGTAGTGGATTTCCAAAATTGCAATAAAAGCATGCCGTTTTGATCGTCACACTTTCATTGCCAAGCTTTTCAGCGATTGCGATCCTGTACTTTATTTTCATACCGAGATGCTTCGATATCATTATTGATTCTATGTGTTCCTCTTTCGTAGCGAAGATAAAACGATCTTTGTCCTTCTTAGTTATACCCTCAAAAGATTTTAAACGCTTCAGCATATCTGACAATATTATATCGGATATTAAATGGAGGGCTATGACTGTTATCACACA
>JAQFYC010003918.1:0-19001 GCA_034694165.1 Tomocerus mixtus | reverse complement strand
GGATCGTTAGGATTTTGGAAGGGGCTGGGATCGGATCGGATCGGATCGCCAAACCTAAAAGTTACAAGTGTGCTACACTATACCACTTTGAATGTAACTACCAATTTTCTGCCAGCCAATTTCTAAACCTACTTTCTGCCTACTCTCCAGGTTAATTTGGCAGTTCTGCATGTTTATGTATGCTTTTCTGCCGATTCTATTTTCCCCTTAAAAATTAATTCAAAAATCGAGGAATCATGTGTCCTAGAAGAACCTTGAAGGCATCTCCAGAAAATATTCGACTTTTTTTGAGTATCCACTATCGAGGTTGTTATAGGCATGAAATCCTGAAATGTCAAAATTTTAAGTTTTGGTAGGAGTTTATATGAGCGCGCTAGTTAGCTTATCATGAATTTGCTCCTGATTAACTGATATTGATATTAGTTAACTAAAAAAGTTGGGTCGTTTAAAGTTACAAAATAGGCAAAAGGAGGTAAAACAATTTCAATTTCAACATTGTCCCCACACAGCACAGCACAAATCTCCCATTGCTCCCATTAGTTGGGGTATTGTGAAAAAGTAAAATGTATCTTTGCATTGAAATTCAGTAACATAATTCGAAAAGGTTGAGCCGTTTAAAACGTACAAAGTTGGGTAAGGGGGTGTCGGATGTGTTACTGCCTTTTTAATGATTATTTCTTTCTGTATAATTTTAACTAACATTTATTTAACTATTTTAGAATTATATATTAACCAATGATGAACGTTCATTTTAATTTATTTAAACCAATTTATATTTTTTATAATATACCAATTACAATTACATTTTTCTTAAATGTTGTGCATACAAATTCATAGTAGAGAAGGAGAAATGAATTCGAGTTCTGTTACGGAACTCTGAAAGGATAGTTAGTTCCGTTACAGAACCAAAGGGATATAGCGATTAACAAGAAGAATTGTTGAGTTTATATACTTTGAGTTTTACAATATTTTGTTGTTGTTCTGAACTATGATGAAATTGTCCTTGGTCCTTTTCGTCCCTTAAGGTTGCTTTCATAGAAAAATTGTAGCAGGGAAATAGGTAGTCATAAAATATCACGTAACAGGATGCCTGATGTCGGATACCTTCGTGTCGTATAATGGATAACTGAACAAATACGTAAACAAGATTTGGAATGAACTATAGAATGAATGTTGACAATTATGTTGACAAAAGTGTATGTCATTCAGTGACATGTGGACCGATTGGTCTCATTTTATAAATTGTTCACCCTTAGTATCCATGCTATCGAAATGTGAAAACATGATTAAAAAAAATTGACCCATTCAAAAGTTTCATGCAATTTTTTTCAGACCAACCGGACATGAGCCACCGGCAACATTTTTCTAGGTATATACTATAGCCCTGTATAACTCCCCTTTCCTCTCACTCACTCGTCCTTTCCTCCCTCACTCCCATAAATGGATCTAAATCACATCTATTTAATGTTATGTTAGGTTTTATGTGTGCAAATGCTAATTGTTATTCTAATTACGCGCAAGTTAGTCCCATGTGTACCTATAAGTAAGGAATATCATTTCGAATCCTAAAACTAATTAATATAAAATGTAAACCAATTCTTTTGAAATTTTCCAGATAGCCATTTATCTAGTTAGATATGCCTCACTTAGGAACTGTGAAAACATTGTAATTGAAAATAGTCGGAATGGGACCCACTTGATTAATAATAAGAACCCACCTGTGGAGTTGTATGAGGTCCACATTTCAATTGAGAATTATTCCATAGTGAAATCGTTCCTTTTCTCCTTTTTAATCTTCATTTGACTCGGTTGATTTGGTTTTTTGAGTCTTCGGTCTCTTACATATTTAACATATTTCAAAAACTTGAGCTTGGCCAGTAACAGTCCTTTGCAATCAACATGGCATCCACCAGAAATTGTAATTTCCAGAAGCAAAATAAAAAGTTGGCAAATAAATAAAGTGGAGTATATAAGGAAAATGGTTCCGATATTCGAATTAGTAAAATTCAAGGCTCGTGGTCCATCAGCTTCCAAACAACGGGTGCACTGGACATAGTTGGCCATATTGACATACTCCCTCCACTTTTCCAGCAATCCAGAATGAGACAGCGAATGTATTCTTACGTTGTGAGCTGCAGTGATGAAATAAAAGCCACTGGACAGATCTGAATTGGTTGTAATTGTAAATATTGTGTAGATATAATTTATTGGATCTTCTCCGTCTCCAAAATACAATTTCCTTTTCGGATGAATTCCTTTGTCGAAGGCCCAATTGGAATCGTTGAGGAATCTATGCAGTCTGGTTTGCTTGTCCATGAATACAGAATTGTGGCATTGAGAAATCCATTGCTGGGCAGACTTGTCCAATAACTCAGGCGGGTATCCAATTCTGTGTCGAATTGCGTTTACTTGTCTTCTTGTGATATTTGATATTCGATTTCGATCAAAGAAATTATTTCCATTCAAATTTCCCCTTCCAAAGTGTACATCCCAAAGAAACTTGAAGATCTTGACTGCACAGTGGTATAATCCGTTGCAAAATCTCACAGCTTCATCTTTGGTCTCTTTATCACTATTCTCAAACTCGGAACTGGAGACTTTCATTTCCGCAGTTAGGTCTGGACACAGGTCTAGCAGTTGCTCATAGTCCATAGTTCGTTCATCGACCAACGCTTTCAAAGTATCATTCAACTTTTTATTACAATTGTAGATGTCCAGTATCCAGGCTTTATGGAACAATGTCAGTGGCCCATTAGACGACCGAAAAGATTCATCGTACGAAATTTGATATTCCATTGGAGTAAATATTCGGACATTTTCTGCCTCCGCGAGATCTTTGAATGTATCTATTGTTCTCACTGCTCTCGGTTCCGTTAGATCCGTTGTAACGACCCCGCTGTAACAATTCGTAAGGACAATGAATGCAAGAAGAAAGGGACCGATTGTCAATTTGATCCAAGGGACTCCGTCCAGGTGTTTGGGCACGGAATAGCTGACACTCAAAATGTAGGCGTAAACAAGGAAAAGGAAGGGAAAAGTGGGGCGCCCTGTTATAAAGGCCACCCCCTGGAGAAAAAAAGTCACTCCGCCAAGGGCCAAGAGAATTGCAATCCAAGCTGATCTTTGGAATGGTTGGAGGTAGGCCAGAAATGAAAGGCTTTCGTCTTCCAGCACAACGCAAGACAGGAAATTGTATTTGTTGGCATCCATAACAATGAATGCCGTGCGACTGTCTTTTGCAAATGACGGTGGCTCACCGTAGATCACTTTGAAAACGATGTCGCCTTCTCTGGTGCAACTTTGTTCCTTATTCACAGTGAAATTATGAACATTTTGAAGTGCGATGGACAGAAATACATCCTGGATATCAAAATCATTTTTATTTTGAAATGCATTGAGGAAATAATGGTTTGCGAGGGAGTAGTAACAAAGCTTAGGACGTCTATACACAAACCTCTTTCGCAATTGCTGGACAACTTTTTCCTCTAAATCTTTCGATCGTATTTGGATGTCTTTTCCCAAATATTCCAACTTGTTTTTATTTTTGCACCTTGGACAAATAAAATATATATCGCCCTCATTTTCCCCCAGAGGGAGCACAAACAAGAATTTTTGGTATTGTTGATAAATCCGATAGAAATGTCGTAAACATTTCGTGCTGTATATTTCCAAGTGCTTTGAAATATTATCTCTCACATTAATTACTTCAGAACTCATATTCAAAAGCAGATAAGCTGGACCCAAATACGTACTACCATGCAAATCCATCAAGAATAAAGTAATAAAGACTGCAACTTCATCCCTTGGATCCAGATCTATGGAAATGTGGGCAATACAGCGAAATCTAGATGTATTAGGAGGCGGAGCAGCAAATCTGCTTCTAAGATGTTGATGGTTGTCCAGATAGTCAAGTCCTATTGGAAACTTTCTTTTTATTGTGTCCACTCTCCACAGGGTATATGGAACGGAAATGTGGGGCAAGTCGTTTGTCACACTGTACATTTCTGTGTCTTCGTATATAATATTTATAAAACAGTCCCATTCTGCCGAAACAATCCTCCGCAGCTTTGATAATTCGATATCCTCCCCAAAAGATGAAATGGCACACAGTATGAGGAATACGAAGAAATATATCAGCATTTTGCCTTATTATAGTTAGTATATAAGTGATATGAACGTTTTATGAAATAAAATAAAACGAGGAATCTTTTTTAACCTTCAGTATAATTAACAATGAAATGCAATTTGAACTTTTTAGTAATAAAGTATAACAGAAGCTGTTCAATCATCACACCCACACGCAATATCTATTGCCCTCCTATTGCATTGTCCTGCTTTTTTCTCTCTTCACGATAGGGAATATTATAGAATAGGTATTCGACAATTTATGATACATACACAATCTATTACAACTATGTCATAGTCATAAGCAATGAAAATATCGGGCAGGAGGGTTCTACGAGTGCGAGTGGCAAATATCTTCCTCCATTTGCATATACACTGGATTATTTATTTTCTGTAAGGATACCGTCGTCCTCATAGTACTGTTCCAATGTCTACTTACATATGAAATCTATACACGAAAAATTATATTATGCCTTCTAAATTCTGGACAGTACATTTCCATAGGTAGTTAGTGAATACGCAATTCGTGGTCCCCAATATTTGGTACTCGTCTTTGCTCTGCTGTAACTTTGGGTTTGCTTAGTAATATATAAGTCTTAGTCTTGATAATATAGACCTATGCGCGATTTTAGGATATAATTTGCTATAGACCATTAGTTTACTATGTAATTTATACTATTTATCTGCCCTTGAGCTTATCCGTGACACTGTAGTAGGTACATAGCTAAAAACTCTATGTACCATGATAAGTTGGATGCTACTTTACTATGGGTGGACCTCGTAAAATATTATTAGCATGGATATTATTGATGAAATATTTCATAAAGATACCTACTCATTTTCTTGAAAATTAAATTAGTGTTGGAGCATTTGTTCCACACAGGAGATATTGATGTGTAAATTATTTATATATGAAGGATAAAGGGTTATTCTTTGTACTGAATGCCTCTTCTCTACTGATAATAGTATGTAATATTGGATTTTAATGCTCTTATGTTTAATGTATATCAAACCATATAAAATGATTTTATGTTGTGTGTAGAACGCGTTACTATGTATCGCAACGAATGTAGAGCAGTTACACTTAATTAATGAACATAATAATTGGGCAGAATATTTCCAGAGTTCAAACGCTAAATATGCGCACCATATTATTAGATATTTTAACTCACACGATGACAATTAATACCTGTGATACATTTATGCTTATCTACTTGTGAATTTAAGCATAGTGAAAATTGAATACGAGCCAACTAATGGGTGAGTATTGAAGCGAGTTGCATGTACCTAATTGTAGAATAGTTCAAAGGGAATGCCATTTTTGTAGAAATATAATATAGTATGTATTTAACATTTGACAGTCAAATAATATTTTGCGTTGCATGACAGCGTTTAACATATTATTTTCTTAATAATTTACTCAATAAGGGAATTGAGAAATGAATTTTCCAACGCCCGGCTGAATATGGACGTGGAATCCAAATTAATTATTGACAATATTAGCGATTGCTTACACAATGGAATTACATTATTTTCCAATAACTTTTGAGTTAAAGTCTCTTGCTGTATTTCTACATTTCGCTATTATATTCACTAGTATGCTTATGCATCAATATTCAAGAACATAATGTGTAGGTCCAGATACCTTTGAAAGGTTATTGGTAGACTGTTTACCCAAAGTAATATAAACCACTTACTACATTAAAAACAGTGGCGCTTAACAATTTTGGTATTTGTACGTAGGTATTAATTGTGCAATACCTTACTAAAAGCTTTGCATACACAATGCTATTTAATATTTAATATATCTGTATCATAATAAAGCTTACAAAAACAATTGCATGTGTAGTTTACTTTAAATATATATTCATATAGTAAGAGTGTTGCAAAGTCTTTTTCTGTGTGCAATTGTATTAGTGTGGCAAAATCTAAGTTAACGAGCATTTACTGCTAATAGATTAATTATAGGAGCGTTAATTATAATGAATAGTTGTGCAATTAAAATATTTTATGTATTTACAAAGGCACCAAAGGACTGTCTTGACAAATAGTTAAGTGGCGAGCAGAATGTCATACAGCCATACATATAGGTGAACATGAAATTTTAAAGAGCATATTTTAGGCATATCTAAATATTTTTGATCGATTTAGTTAGCTTTTAAATCATATTATACAGAATGTCTTTAAATTAAATTTACTTACAAGTGCTTATGAAAACGGTAACAATAGGACACAAATAAAAACTATAGTATGACACAAAAAGTCAAAATATAATAATTTAATATACATTTACTATCCATATCTGCTAAACAATAAATATGCAATGTAATGTAAAATGATATTAAAAACTTTTGTGTGTATGAATTTATTATCTGAAAAGCACGATAAAGAATTACGTACATACCCACTACCAATTTTTGAATTCATAACTTTACTATTGGGTAACACCAGTAGAACACCCTTTTTAATGTGCTTATGAAATTAAATAGATTTATACTGTAATGTAATAACCTGAACATATGTTGGGATATGCTTTAAGAATAAATAAATAAATAATGACAATAATGAGCAGCTTAGGAAGAGATGTTAGAAAAACGTGTCCTGCGATTAATAGATGTGGCTTTACATTTTTCTTTTTCAATATTATTGTCAAATGCTAACCTGCGACGCTTTTTACTGTTAACATATATTTAGTGTACGAGACATACCAATAATTGTGTTATGCAACTACAGCTTCTTTACTTTAACAGTAAGACACAAATTTATCGTGTTGTTGACAACTTGCTGCATGAAGGTTATGAACGTGGTAGTTTTTATAACAAACATATTCCCGACTACCAACCCAAAAGGACGTATTGCAATTATTTTTCTATTAATATACTTCTCGCGGGGTAAAGTCAACCAAATGCGTTTAAATTGTGATGACCTTTCATAAATGCTCGCAATCATTGGAAACAAAATCATTTCGCCAATTGTAATTATCGCTGTGGCTATTGGAAATTGAATATGAGCCAAAAATGGTGTCACATCGAATAATCTGATTGCTCTATATGCCGTTAACATGTGGAAGATATTTGCTAAGAAAACGTACATTCCTACAAATTTACTTGCTTTTCTATTTATATGATCACAGAGGATATGTATTTTTGTGTACGCATCTATTGCAAGAAGGGGATGTTTTTTCAGAGTCTGAAATTCCTTTGCAAGAAGGATATCCAAATAATAATCTAATGTTGTTGAGAACATTGTCATTAACAAACCCATATCAATGGCAAGTGCCGCAATGTGCAGGAACATAAGACCTTGTCCACAAGCGACTGCAAGAAGTACCATTGGATTTTCATTGGAACACCTCTTCAAAATTCTCCCTCATAAATCGTTGGACAGGATCCTCCATTTTACTTGACAAAAAATTGTAGATAGTCGCCGCCCCACTAATCATGACAATGGTTGGGAAAGAGTACAAAAAGGCTTTGTATTTTTGCTGAGTCTTTTTTTCTCCCAAGTTATTCATGGGAAGTTGCATCCCCGAAAATTTTACTGAAATCAACCACGTATCCACAATCAACTCTTTATACTTTATTTAGCTAACGAAACATGCTCAATGCATTTTAGTGGAACAAAATGGAAAATAATATGCATTTACCTTTGAAATGGTCATCCAATTTAATTAATGCGATATGGATGCGAAGTATATCATTGGAACGAAAGAATATTGCCAAATCACATGCCAAAACAACTACGAGGCCAGCATAGTAGTAGAAATAGATAATAATATCCGTTCCATTAAAAGTCGGCTCAGAGGAATACAATTCTTTCACTAAACGGAAACTAGCGTACAGTAAAGTGACACAAATCATTTCTACGTAGAAAAACCATACCAGATACTGTAATGAATTGTCAGTCACATGTGTTTGTGTACCATCCCATTCGTAGTTTAAGAAGTTGTATCACTTTCATTTTTTTTTCTGATAATTTTGATGAACCACTGCATTGCTAATGTATGCTCCTCCATGATTATAGGAACAAAATGTGAAATCCTCCAATAAATTAGCAATGTGAGTTGTCAGACAATGTTATTCTCAGAAGACCACTTACAAACTCGTCTTTTTCTACGTCTATACCCAAATAACCAATATAAGTATTTATAATTTAGGTAATATAATGTTTGTCTTAATTTGCAAAACTATGCACTTGAAAATATAATTGTGAAATGAATCTGTTGAGAATTGAGAAAAATACTAATTAATGGCTAAGTACTGTAGAGAGTGGTTTGATATGGTGGAATTCGTGGAATGATTTGAAGGGAATTGCATTTTTGTATCGATATATAACTATCTGTATTGTCGAGTCAAATAATGTTTTATGTGCTGCATCACAGCCTTTTGACATTATTTAAATGTTTTCATAATAACTTTATTCCATAAGGGAAATAAGAAATGAACGTTCCATGAAGCGACTGCCAAATTAATTTTACACTACTATCGATTGTTTATAATGGAATTAAAATGTTTTCTAGTTGTTTTTCAGCCGAAAGGTCTCTTGCTGTATTTCTACATTTCTTTATTATGCACGCAGGAGAATAGGTATTATGTCAGTATTACTATTACTATTTCTATTCTATCCAATAACAAAATGTGCAAGTCCAGCTGCTACCTTCGGAAAGTTAATCGTAAATTGCTTCCTCATATTATAATATAATAATATACATATTAGTTATATTGTAGACTAGTTTGAAAACATTGACTTAAGGGTAGGCACCAGGGGAAGCAAATTCGTGAGAAGCTAACTAGCGCGCCCATGTAAACTCCTACACAAAATTTAAAATTTCGCCATTTCAGTTTTTCAATCCTAACTCAATAATGGGTTATCAAAAATAGCCCAATTTTTTTATGGAGATGCCTTAGGGGATTATCTCGGACAAATGATTCCGTTATTTTCATATTTATTTCTAATTGGGTCAGGAAAAAATTGCAAAGTTTTCCCGCAAAAATTTTTCTGATTTTTTTTTCTAAAACGGACTTTTTGACCTGTTGTAGTTCGAAATTTACAATAAACGAAATCATGTGTCCGAGCCTTATAGCTAAGCTTAATTTAGGTGGTTCATTCATTCGGATTGATGGAGTTTTAATTGAGTTCTCAATGAACTGGTGGAGTAGGAAAATACATGTATTTGCTTCCTCTGGTGGCAACCCTTAATACAGGCTTGACACTTGACTGCACTCGATGTTTGTTCATCGTCGATGTGCCATTTAGGGAGAGTTGCAATTTGCAATTGTCCTTAAGCTAAGGCAGGATTCATACCACAATAGCAGTAAATACTGTTTCAGGGGCCATTGCAAAGCTCCACAATAAATATCACAATATGCAATACCTAAGCCAACGAAATATCATTGCATTGGCATTCCGTTTGCGCTGAAATAAATAGGTATATACCATGTATATACTAATACAATACATATACCTACTATATTATGCCACTCTGTATCATATCAATATCATGATTTTTAGCCAGAATCTTCCTTCCTTCTGATTTCTTGTTCACTTTTTGTTGTGGATTGTCGTCGAGCAATAAATTGTCAATAGAGTATTCGGTAGTGTATAAACTTATGTACTAAAATGCAAAATTGGGGTACATAAGAGACACTATATTCCAAACGAAATTAGAAAATGAAAAAGAAGAGCTGAAGAGACTGCGCACTGCCACTGCGATCTTAAATTCTCAAGTAACATTTTCAAATTGTGATAATGCATGGACTAACAGGAGAATTACTGGAATAGTGAGATCTTATAGTATGAGTTTCCCCACATTCATTCCACGCAAATCTATTCAAAGATATGTGAAAACACTTTTGGTAGCAATTATCTTTTTATTCATTGTTTACTTTCCTTTGCTCCATTTTAATAACTACAGTTCCATTTGACATACTAATTTTTGAGCGCCACAGATTAAGAACGATTCTTCCAGCAATCATTTCACCCCAAGCTTCAATTTTGGTTTCTTGATTCCGAGGCAATCCCAATTCACCGCACTTCGTTTTACTATAGGATTTTATCATGTACAGAGCTCAAGCGCACACTTTACGATTTGCGCGATGAATAAAATAAAAATAATAAATGAGATTTTTATAGTCTAGTATGTACAAAGAAATACACCTGATATTTTCTATACAGTAAACATGCATGGGACTTGAATTTTGTATACGCTAAAATATAGTACACACTTAATTAATGCGCTTCTAAGACAAGACACCGAACGAACCGAACGCTTTAATCTGTTTAAACGAGAACGGCTGGGAGGGATACTCTGCTTACTGCACATACAACAATGCAATGTCAAATGTAAAGTTGTGCAGTACAGCCATTATATTATTCGGATTGTCAATTTGATTGTGAGGGATTACTTCCTATTTTTGATTTTAAGGGCTAAGTTGTAAGTTATAGAATATTTGTCAGCTTATGAATATTAATCCTTCCTCCAATCACTACCACTACCACCACATCTACCCTGGGCCACTGACCATTACTGCAGCCGACAGGTGATAGGGTTTTACTAACTACCAACTACCCGCCTTGTGACCGTAATCTGTGATTTCTATTTTCATCTTTATCATTTATAATTTTTCAGACAACTTTAAATATTAAATATTAACAGCATCCCATTTAATAGTTGATAGTTAGGACCATGAGTTAATTGGCTAATTTCTACGGAGAAACCATTCACAATCAACAATATGTTCA
Organism: Tomocerus mixtus; assembly: GCA_034694165.1. Taxonomy (NCBI): domain Eukaryota; kingdom Metazoa; phylum Arthropoda; class Collembola; order Entomobryomorpha; family Tomoceridae; genus Tomocerus; species Tomocerus mixtus. The sequence goes on along the minus strand of JAQFYC010003918.1, from coordinate 8,135 downwards.
AACCGTGACTGATCATTGGGCTGGGATTGGATCCTATGGCTCCTCGTGGGGATGTCGCCAGTGTCAAAGGTTGAAGGTAAGTGGAGTAGTAATAGTCTAGAGAGCAATTTTAAAGATACATCCGTGTGCTATACATATAGGTCTAGAGCGCTAGTTTGAATTCCGCGTCAATCATCAATGGCAGAATTCAAACAGTGATGTGCTATGACAGGGTACCATGTCAACATTTCGATGAATTGCCATTGCCAGGATCCATGTGTGCGAATATTGACATTGTTGCCCCCTCTTGCCATGTAATTTAATGCATTTAGTTAAGTTAACTAAACGCATTGAAGCACTCAACACTAGAGTAGGTAGCTTGACTCAAGTTATCCGCATGGTTTCGGTATTTGCCAATTCCCACCCCAAAAGTTCGGACGTCCGGAATGATCAGGAAAGTTCTTAAGGGGATTGGGAAGGTTGTGATTAATATTGCATAAATTATAACTTTCCCAGAACCTTCCCACTTTTTGCGCTAAAAAATGAAGCATCCCGGATGGGAAAGTTGGGAATGTTTCCAGGTGGGACTATTCCACCCGAAACCATGGTTATCAGAGATATTTTGCGACATTACTGTTTGGTACTTTTTATTGCATGACTTCTTATCAAATATTTTAAGTCAAGTGAGATAATTAATATTCAGTAGTTATTCAATGTATGCTAAAGTTAGTTTCAAAGTACATAAACAATTAAATAATAAGTACGCAATAAATGCATGATTAGAATACAAAGAAGAGTTGAAGAGTTCTTAGACATAAATATGCAACAGAAATACATTCCAAGCACTCTTTTCGCTCACTTCTATTATTTCTTAACTATTTGCTAACACAGCAATACTTGAACTTGATCGAAACTCGTAGACTAAACAATTTGAGTAATATCGTCATGTAAATATTTGGTACGATACTTTTATCATTAACTATTAAGATATATTTTATGAAGCGATTTATGTGTTAATTATACTTCATGCCCGGCCGCGCCAGCCAAATATAATTCGTAATTTAATACATAGCTGATGCACGGCCTCCGCACTCGTATAATTGAAATTAAATTTATCAATTATATTTATATGGTTTGTAGGAGCAGCAGTTAATTGACTTTGGACCAAAGTTCTACGGAAAAAAACAATACACAATATGTCCAAACATTGAGTGTTATTGTGCCTGGACCCTGTGGCCCCTCGAGGGTATGTCGTTATCAAAGGTGGAAGGTAAGTAGTTTTACTCATTTTGCGACTGTTGCCTGTACACTTATTATCATTCTCAAAAAATATTTTATACATTGATTATCTGTTTATTAGGTTTGTGTGTTTCATTTAAAGTTTTCCTTATTAGGAGCAACAGTTAACTGACGTTGACGTGAAGAAAACAAACCAATATGTCCAAATGCTTATTGTGCCTGGATCCTTTGATCCCTTGTGGGGATGATGACGTTCTGGAAGAGGACAGACGGATTTATCAAAATATCTTTAATTGCAGTAAAGAACTTTTGAATGGCAGAGTTGACTTCCACATGGATTCCTTTTCACAATGGAGGTGCACTGAAGATTGGCCAATACCATATTGCGAAAATTGTTTCGAAACTTCAGAGAAACTGTATAATGTGAGCAAGCAGTTAGCAAAATTAAAATCGTCATTGGAAACCTACCTGGAAGAATTTACTTTTCAGATCAAACGAAGAGTTTCAAAAAATAAAGTAAAAGAACGACAAGACAGTGCTGAAGACTTTTCGAGTATTGACGCAGCCGAAGATGAGGGTCAACTTTATGGCGATGATGATGCAGAACTTCAGGAAGAATTACCAGATGCGCCCAGTCCTTCCTGTGAAGCAAGAAGCGAAATCGACGATGACTCCGACACTGATGAACCGGCTGAATCCATTCTATTAGCACCACAACCCGTTTTAAAAAGTAAATTTCAGTTTTCAATTTTTCTGTCACAAAGGTATTTACAATGGTTCCACGTTTTCACTAACTCATTTTTTAATTAAGTCTTACAATACCAAGGGAAACGATGCATTAGGCTACTTACATGTACTTACTAGATAGGTATTGTTATTATTACATATATATTTTTTCAGATCACATGTCAGTTGTTGACGGGCCAATTTCCATTAACGGGCATTTGGTGGACGCAGTTTGGAAAACTGATCAGCAGTTATCTACAATATCCAGAAGACTGAGCGAGGGTCTACCAGTTGTAGAAAGAAGTATTGGTGGAATCAGACACCGTTTCGTGGTGGCACCGACCCAACTGGGTGACCAGAATGTATCTGTCGAATTTCCATTTAAAACATGTGAAAAGGATGACCGTTTTCCAGACATTCCGTACGAAGTCATTTTAGGAGGCAATTTCATAGCAGAATTCGGAATAAACTTTATCCAAGAAAATGAATTCACAACAGGTACCTGTGAAATTCTTCCTGGGGACTCTGTGAGACAATTTTGTAAGTTTTTATATTCATTTACGGAATGAAGTACATACTAATATTTTTCGTTAGCGGTACAAAACAAGTAAATGCAAATTTTATATTCAAATAGCTAGCTGGGAGGATTATCAAAACGCGGCTTACGAACAAGAAGTGGAGGAACGAGTCATCTCCCTAGAAAGTATAAGCGCCCCGTCAGATATTTTTGGAAATGTTCCTGGGGGGTGCATGAGAAACTTTTGTAAATATTGATACTCATTTACAATATATTTTTCATATATTATATGATAGCATCCAAGAAGGATTTTCGCAACACGGATTACGAAAAGGACAACGACGAACGAGTCATCTTGCTTTTCGATATGGACTGCTTTGAAGTGCAGGTGCACCAAAAGCCACATCAAATAGGACTGCCACGTGTTGTGGTTAATTCTTCGGGAAGGTATACCAGTAGATGCATAATACTTAGAAGAATATTCTAAGTATTATGCATCTACTGGTATACCTATGCCAACCTTGATTCCCTCTAACATTACTTATACTTTTAAAAAATGTTAAGACTATTCCACCACTCAACGTCAATTAACTTTTTATTTACAGAATTGTAGCCGTGAGCTATGAAGCAAAGGACCAGGGGATCTCACGAAAATCAACTCCATACTGGGATCAAGCAAAGGCCAAATACCCTCCACTGATTAAAATTGAAGTCCCTTGTCGCCCTCAGAAGACTTCTCGAGGTAAACCGCGACCGGATACGAGTATTGTAAGGGAGGCCACAGCTAGAATTGTGGCTGCAATCATGGACTCCATTCCTGAAGGCTCAATTTTTCAATTTTCATTTAATGACGAGTTTTATGTGGACATCACAGAACATATCAACCGAAGAGAGAGCGAAAGAAGTCTCCTCAGCCAAATTCAAATGGATGATCTGTGGCCGAAAACTGTTTTATACAATGGAGCAGTTGTCGGACAACCTTTAACAAAATATGTTCACCACAGACTGAACACATTGTCCATGAAACCGAGAATTTCGCCTTTAGAAAAGCAGGAACTCAGACTAATATATGGTTCGACTGTGGCCTCAACTGTGGTCCATCATATTTTGGCCCAAACTACATACCAAGCGTCGGTTGGGATTGGCTCAAAGAAACTCATTTCGAAAATTGCATCCGGAATGGATAAACCCGCAGCCGTTACTATTTTGGCGCCTTCGGGACTAAGACACTTCTCGGCATTTATCAAGATTGGGGATATTCCTGGACTGGGTGGCAAACTAGGGGCATCAATCAAAGACAACTTCGGCGCTGTGACTATGCAAGATGTGCAAAATCTCCCATATGAATCTTTGATGTCCATTGTGGATGAAAAAAAGGCGACAGATGTTAAGAATTGGGCTTTTGGGGTAGATGACAAACGCATAGTGCCAAGACACTGCTTTGCCACTTCAGGGACATCAAGACAGTTGTATGGTAAGTATTTTTATTGAAATGTTACAAGCATTTACTACCTGATTTATTAGTTACAATTTATCAGAATGATGAAGATACATAATATGCTACATTCACTATGTAACAAGGTAACTAATATTAAAATGTCTATTACAATGACCATGGAGTTTGAAAATGTTTTTTTATTTTAGACAAAAGCTACTCCAAACAAGAAATGTACGATACCCTAAAGGAACAAATTGGTGAAATTTTTGATAAGCTTGAATTTGAAAAAAGAGTAAACTCAAGAGTCGCCGATAAATTAAAAATGTCAATCACTGTCAAAAATGGAGAAAATCTAAATGCTGCCGTTACGCTAAATGCCGGACAACAATTTTCAAATCGGGATGAGCTATTTCAGCAATTCTGCCAGGATTGCGTTGGACTTAAAAATTGGAATCCTAACTGGATACTGGAGGATCTCAAGATTGTTGCCAATTTTCCATAAAAAATTATGACTATGAAGTATAATACCTATTATTATGATGCGTCATTGTAGTTTTATCATTTTTGTCTGTTTCTAGTCATGGTTAATAATATTTAACATTTTGTGTAAGGTGCTGTGATGTGAAAGAATGAAAAGTTCCTTAACTTCTCAGTGGGTCAGCGAAAATATATTTTTGAAAATCCGAAGACAAGTTTTGCCGAAATCTCACTTCGACTTCACATTCGTGGATATATATTTTTATCTCTACAAACCATAATATGTCAATATAGATTATAGAGAAATAATGTATTTAATCAAGTCAGGAATGTATCACAAAATATCTTAATGTTATTTCATGATTTCGATTTTATTCCACGCGATAGTAATTGTGAAGACGAAGTACCTAGATTTGACCTTCTGCAACTCTAACATAGCCATTATATTTATGAATTTATTTTTTTCATTTTTTTTGCTGAAGTTTCAATGAATTTTTACAGCAATGTAGACTGCTTGCATTTTTTCATTCACTATACCCTAAGCCACCATTTCAATAAAATTAAACCATATTAGCTGATTGAATTATATATTTATGCTATTTAAATATCTGTTCAACTGGAAATAGTAATGGATTAATTAAATTGTTACAATGTAATATAATGAATATATTAATTTACGAATAATACATTTATGTATTTATTTCTAATATTTCATTCATTTATTAAATACCGATTATTGTGTATTCATAATCTAGCAGCAGAGTTTCAGTAACTTTGGGATAAGTTACATTACAATATAACGCATCGCAGTGCAGTCTTGTTAGGTTTAAAACATAATACATTGTTATTGTTGCACTGCACTGCTCGGTGATGCAAAGTAAACCTGTTAGCCTTTCTTTAGTTCTAGATTTCATCTTTTACAATTTATGTATGCATGTTGTGCATACATAAATACTCACAAAAATGTCCATAACACTAATTCAATGTAAATAATTATAAAAATATACATAGTATAATATTGTATTGCAAACGGCTACAGCTTTAATGAACAGTACAAAAGTAATTTTGGCTTTATAGGAAATACCAGAATTTGTTTTTGTTCTAGCAAATTGCATAAGATCATCGTAATAATTATACTTTATTTTAATGTGGAAGTGTAGTTCAAATAATTAATATACATGGTAAATAGAAAAAATATGCAGGACACTAGCCAATTAATTGCATCCACACAATGCATTTGAATAGTGGAATACGTGCACAATTTACTGCACAACACAGCAGTATACCAAAGTAGTAAAATAAGTTAATTCCCAAAATAATACATACGAGTTAAAAACTACCGTTGCGTTGGTGCATTTTCAATTTTTCTCGATTGATGATTTGAGTCAATTTGAAATTTAAATGTATTTAAACGAGTTTCGAGGCACCTTATTGCCATTGCTTTTCATGGATTAATTTATGGGCCTTCAATTTTTTGCGATTGGAGAACCCTTTCCCACAAAACTTGCATTTGAATCGCGGTTCTCCAGTGTGAACAACAAAATGTTCCTTTAAATGAAATTGCTGAGCAAAGCGTTTCCCACACATGTGGCACTCATGCGGCCTTTCCCTTTCGCCCGGGTGAACTTTTAAGTGTCTTCTCTTTGAGCCTAGTGTTGAAAATTCTTTTTCGCAAATGTCACATTTAAATTTTTTTTCTTCAGTGTGAATCAATCTGTGTGCGTTCAACCTATTTAAAAACCCAAACATTTTTCCACAAATGTCACATTTAAATTTTTGAGCAGCAGGTACATGCCTTGCTTCGTGTTGCCTATATGTAGCGTGATGTGTAAATCGTTTATCACAAACTAGGCACTTGTAAGGCTTTTCTCCCGTGTGTACCCAGATGTGGGTTTCCAATGTATTTTTTAAAGCAAATACTGCTCCACAAATGTCCCATTTGAAGGGTTTCTCTCCAGTGTGAATTCTCATATGTCTCTTTAACGTGTGGGTAGTCCCAAGAAACTGCCCACAAATATGGCATTCGTGTTGTTGAAGTCGACCTTTAGTGCAAGATTTCTTGCCTTGTTTTAAAGATGAATCGGATGTTGAACCAAGCGGCAGAATCCTAGGCCGGATTTTTGAATGACCTTTTATATTTTTTGAATTTTCCACGATTGGTATGTGAACGGCTTGTCCGAGACTCTTTCTTGTGGGGAGGTCTGAAATTGATATTAACGTATAGTAAGTAAATGGTGAAAACAAATCAAAAAGATATCAAAGAAATAACAATCATGGCTAAATAATAAATTAAAAACGCCAATGAATACGAAAGTTAATAACCAAATAAAGACAAATCCAACTAAATTATTCCCCAAACTGTTTGCTATTACAAATAGCTAATCAACTTAAAAAAAATAAACAAAATCCACTTAAATTAAATACACCCTGAATAGTATTAATTATTTCAAAGTTGTGACTGCCTTTAGAAAACACATTTTCAAATATTAATCAGCATAATATGGAACGTATATGGATGATGTCGTGGCAGAAGTCTTCTCTAATTCAAAACGGAAATGCATTTGGGGTTGGTAAGATTTAGTGCAATGCAATTATACTTCTTGCTCAATGATTTTTGATTATTTATTGCTGTTATACCTGGCTGATATACTTCGGCTTCTTCCTGTCCTTCAAAAACCAGATTTTCACAATATTCATCCTTAATCTCGATTTGAGCGTCATTCTCAAAATCTCCATGGGCTTCTTCAGAGTCGACTAAAGGTAGTTGCGGTGATGCGTAACTTGATGCGATATCAACGCCAACGCCTGAAGAATAATCTTCAAATTTTTCACTTTTGTAATTTGCGAGTACGGAGTGTCCAAATGCTACAGCAAAATAAATGGATATTAATATACTTAGAAAAACAAAATGCTAAAAACAGGTGGCGCAGATGCCCATCTGGGGAAAATATAAATTTATACCCATAAGTAAGCACAGCAACGTAAATGTGTATAAAGGAACTTAGCCTTCGCCGAACGAAAGATAGACCTTAAATTGGCATAAAATGCAAAAAAAGTTGAGTTTTGATAAATAATAAAAACAGTGGCTTACACTGGTTGATATAAGATCGCACAATTTCTGTCGGACCGCATTTTAGTTCGACTTCCACACTTTCATTAATGACTTTTTCGGAATAAATCACTGCCGTTTTAAATTCCATCTGAGCCTTTTCGAACTGCCTTTCAAGTAGTAGTATTTTATCAAATATGTCTTGAGCCTTATCAGCCAACTGAGAGCAGGAATTGCAGCAATTAATCCACGAATATGGATCTCCATAATCAACTAAAAAATTACAGCACATCTCCTTTGGTATTTGCAATAACTTTCTTAGCAAAAATACCACTTTTAATTGATTCTTGACAGCTTCACAGTCCCCATTTCCAACGGATACACTTCCTAAATGCAGAAAATCACAAATACATTTACCTCTAATTGTTTTATGAGTTTAATGAATGAATTGCCCGTAAAATAGATAGTAATGGAGTATTAAAAACTGATAAAATTCGAATGACATTCGGTTAAGGCAAGGCACGCATTTCCACAGGTATTTAAGTGATTACCTATTTTCTAGTTACCTAATTAATTACCTAAATCCACGTAGTTACCTATTTCCGGAGCGTTTTAGCCCCCGTTAGGCACAATAATAGTAAGATTAAAATGCAGCGTAAAACGCTAACGTTACAGTTAAATTCTAAAACTTTCTCTTAGCGTTAACGGAA
>JAQFYC010003917.1:0-19001 GCA_034694165.1 Tomocerus mixtus | reverse complement strand
GGTATATAAAATTGTATATGGCCAAGCGCAAGTTTCCCTGGCTCCCGTAGTGCATTTCGTGTATTTAAGTTTAGTATTCTAAAAGATGATGATGTACTATTTTTATCATCGATGCTAATTTACCGTTTTCTTCATATTTATGCAATTCAGCGACAAAAGTTTTGTCCTATTCTCATGAAAATCTATATAGATGAAACTATGAAACCATTAGACTAGCAAAAAAGCATCCAAAAAGCACAGATAAAGATTCTTTATTACTATTACTCGTCAGAACCATTTTGAACTATCGGTAATCCAGATACTAGTACCAAAAATTCTTGACAAGCATCGTTTAAAGAATAAAATGCATTTTTCATCTGTAAAGCAAAGCATCTTATTTTTAATAATTTTAAATGCAAAATATCTAATTTAGTAATTCTGCCAAAACTGACGACTGGGGCTGTGGGGCTTCCATTAAAATGGCAATCTACTGTCAACTATTATAAGTAGAAATGATTCATGATGATGTTAAATACTTAAAGGTGACACAAAAATTAAAACTGTAAAAAACAGAACATCCTCCACAGACCCAGATCTGCATGATTGTAGAAAAATGGAAATGATATCAATACAACAGTAAAGTGAACTATAAACATTTTTTATGTACAAGTACATTTGCACTGGTTTACTGTAGTTTAGAGTAAACCCACGCCATCATTCCCAATATTAATAATAAATGTGTTTAGAAAAATGAATTTAGAGTGTATAGCAGGTTGCACTTATGGTGAAATTGTCTGGCACGATGTATCCCAACCTAAACTAATGGACAACCCAGGTTTAAAAAATTATACTTTTTAGTAATTACTAGTTTCCACATAAATTGCATTGAGACAATGGAAATGAATGATAAATCTGAGCGAGTAGCCAGAGTCAGACTTAATAAAATGCATTAAGCCTAACGTGCGTGCTTTTGTTTTATGTTTCATTTAAAATGTGTAATTATGTTCGTTAGTAAGTGGGAAGTTCTGTCATCAACATGTCACCCTAACCAGCACTTTGTAATAAATATTGTCCTGTCACTATAAAAGGAAGATGAAATTTTTAATTGTCTCGTACTCTGCTTCTGGAAGTTAATCAGAAATCTCGGCAGCTTTTCAAAAATGAAAATTTTGTTCAGTCTCATAGCATTTGCTTCATTTGCTGCAATTCCGGTGAGTTAATGCGTTGCGTTACAGATCTCAGATTAAAATAAGTACTGTGAGCTAGATTTGCTATATAAAACGTAAAGTGGTAATGTTTTAAACTATTAAATTGATTTCATTGCAAAAATCCAGGTAAATTCACACACATCGGATCCGGCACATGTTCAAGCATGCAAAGCGAAAGTAATCAGTCATTTCAAAGCTAGTCATAAATTCTTTATGGATTGCCATGCTGAAAATAAAGACCCTAATGATTCTCCTGAGGAAGTTTATAAGAAACTGGGGGTAATGTTCTAAAAATATAAACCTAAGTATTTCATAATGCAAATAAATCTACATAGTTTCTAATGAGTGTCTCCTTAAAATGAATAATATAAATATGATCTTAATTTGCTCTTTTTACTTTATAGTGTTCCATAAAATGCATTTTGAAGAAAGAGGGACTGGTAAGTGTAACTGATTGCAAATAAATTGATCTTCCATTTTTGTCATTTTTCTTACATATTTTGCGTTATTTGCTTAAATAATGTTGCGGGTTATTTACAGCTAGATGAAAATGAAATGACTAGCGACGATTTAATGAAATCTGGTGTGAAAGATCGTGTCACTGATGATTTCTCTGAGAAACTGACTACTAAATTCATGGAGTGTAAAACAAAATACGGTAGGTACACCATAATTCTAACTTAACAATAGCATTTAAATATTTTTTGATTGAAATAGCATTGCCATTACATAAAAAAAATTCAAACCGAATTAGCATTGATAAATATTACTGTTTCATTCCTATCTTGCTAGCTGATAAATTGGACAAGGCTGACGCAGAATGCAAAGCATATAAGGAATTCGGTCTTTGCACTCAAGAAGCTGCTTCACATGTAAGTTTTGCATTTTTAGTGTCAAATCGAGCCAAGCACCGTTTTCCATTCTATTTGCTAAATATTATTTTTATATTTATTTGTTACAGGTGTGTTATGAATAGCTTTGCCAATAACCTCTCATAGAGATCACACTATAGTTCCACATGAAAGCAGAGTTACCGGATGCAATTGTTTCCTGATTACCTATTCTACCTAGCAATTACGTTTAGAATAGAATATGGAACAAGTAAACATAACTAGTAGGGATGAGTTGGAAGTGAACCTAATCTATAATTTTGTAGCCTTTTCTGTCAACAGATTGTGAAAAATCCAAAACCATACAGAGTACAATAAAAATTATTGCTGGCATATATTTTTTTAGTTCTTTCTGCGTCATCTCTTTTCCCTTCTTTGTTCGATGAATAAAATACTTTCCTTGTTGCATACTTAATTATGTAGGAGAATATAATAAGTGGTTAAATATTTACAATTTTTAGCTAGGTTAGCTTGACTATTATATAAAACCCTTTATTGATGCTTTGGTATTAGCTATCCAAAATTCGTAAACTATTGACAAACTGACACCAATGATATTCGGTCAATTGGTCCAAAACAAATTCGTCCTTTTGCCAAAAAATGTGCCCCTTTAAATAAAAAATTTATAACAATACTAGACTGTTTGAATAACCCTTAGGACCGACCCTCAAGGAAGTAGACTTTAGACAGCAGTGGTAACAAACTAATAAGACTAATATCATACGGACACATAATTGAGGAAGATGCAGTATTTTGACTTGGACCAATTTTATTTTATAAATTGGCCGAATTTGTTTTGACCCATTTGGCAGAGCGCTGAAGCCTATGCATTATATTTCACTATATATTATGTATATAATACTTCGTTTTGCTTAAAAGTAAACTACTATATATTTATAACAGAGCTAATGTTAGTTATGAAACGATTAGAAATGATTGTAGGTATATAATAATCTACATTAAACCCCTTTGAAGGTAATTTAATACACAAAATGAATTTCGGCTTTCAAAAAAGCTTTTCGCTACATTACCAGTAATTATAGCAATGGCTGAAACAAATAATAGTTATAAAGATTCAATTACTATAGATTACATTTTAGACCTCCAATACAATAGTATAAATGGAAGAAATGCTTCAAAATATCTTGCTCAGTTGACGTTTGCAGAAAATAAACAAAAATGAGGTCGGCAATTGTTCTTAGTGTTGTCATTTTCTCCGTTTTAGGAGCCAATGTAAGTGTGGGTGAATAATTGTGCGAAATAAAATTCTAGGATATCGTTTCATGTTTTTGATAACAAAATCTCTCCATTACAGATTGCAAATGCTGACGAACCAGAACTCTCGGAAGATGCGAAACTATGTCTGAAGAAAACTCGCTCAGAATTAAAAAAGATGTTCAAAATTTTCAACACTTGCAATAAAGAGCTTGGAAATAAAGACAAAACACCTGAACAAGTTCATGAGTCTATTGGGGTAGGCGAAAAAAGAAACATTGCGAATCATTATTTGCTTTTACAAGATACTTATGTTATCTACTAATAAAAATATTGTTTTTCAGTGTGTCATAAAATGCGTAATGGAAAAAATGGGTGTGGTAAGTTTATAATTCTTTGCGTAATTAATATTTGGACACCTTATGTATGTAGATACTTAAGTTCTTAGATTTATACTGTAAAGTCTGCTGTACTGTAAACACTGTAAAGCGACAATCTAATATTTGACAATTTATGGTATAGCTTGATGCAGAAGATAGGCTAACGCTGGAGACAATGAAAAAAGCCATTGAAGAAAAAGTTCCCGAGCAGTACAGAAAACATGTTCACGATATGGGAATTGGATGCATTGAGAAATTCGGAGGTAACCAACGAATGGAATCTCAAAAATTACATTGAATTGAACATTCAAAATTGAACAAGGAAAAATATCTGAAAAAATTAGGTAGAAATTAACAAAATTTCAATTTGTATATTTACAGGTAATAATCTAGATCCCAAAGACCCCAAATGTACAAGTTACAATACTCTTGGAAATTGTATTCAAGAAGTATATGCAGATGTAAGTCATTTTTCTAATTTTTGCTAAATCGTAATGGAACATTTTAACTACACATAACTATAACATGACTAAATTAATTATGCGTAGATCTGTGGAAATCTTCCTCCTCTTTAATAATACACATCGGACTAATTAAAATACTTACATCTTTCTCCCTTCTTTGCCGAGAATTTCTTTAAAAATGGGAAATTCCAGAATTAAGAAGCAGATTTGGTAAAAAAATAATTTTGTACTTGCCTAAACATGTATAGATCAGTTCAGAAAATAAATATTATTACGCTACGGACAGTTCATTATAGAAAGTTGCCTTTATCTAAGGGTCATGCTGCGTTAAGACAATAAATTCTAAATATTTACGATTTGACGGGAATTCATTTCATCTAACGCATATATATTATATTATTGCATTGGTTTGATGGTTACATAATAATGATTCCATGCATATGTTCACAAAATTGCTCAAAATTGATGGTAAACAGGTAAGGAACACTTTAGGTATTTCCATTGAAAAAATATTGGTCCTAAGTATTTTTATGTGATATAAATACACTGGTACGCAGAAGATTCTATTTTGTTAGATGATAAATCATTTTAAAAAATACCTGGATACAATACAAATGCCTAATTCTCGTCTTCCCATGCGCTGTTGTCATTCTTGTCGAATTGATATTATCCCAGTCTCTAGAGGATTTACTTGACCAGTCGTTTTCGTATTTTTAGCAGTCTTCGTCTACGTTGGCTACCGTGTTTCAATTTTTGCAGAAATCTCTTTGCCCGTTCTTTGCGTTTCTAAAAGGTTTAATAATATTGTAGGAGACAAGCAATTAGACATTATTTTTAGCTTTTTTTTTCAATTAATTAATTTAGTTCTTAAAAATAATGCGCTTACAGAGGCTTCAAAGGCTTCTTTCACAAGTTCTTGTCTAACTTCCTCTGCCAAAGCGTCATCTTCAACAGCTTTATCATTTGATGACAATTTACGCTTGATTAGGTTCTAAAATATATTAAGATGTTTTTAGTCTCATCCCAATCTTTGAATCATGTCTCCTAGCTATAATTGTATTTTGTATTACATTATATTCGCACTACACTGTTGATTATAGCATTAAATATTAATTATCTTCATTCTACCTGATATATGGCTTCTGCCAAGTCATCTGTTGACATAGTCTCTTCGAATTTACCATCTTTGGGCAACATAGCTCTAATAAAAGAACTTGCTGGAGATTCTGTCAAAATGGGAGATATGTAGAGCAATAGAAGCACTGGGATTGCAAAGGGAAATAAATTCATAGTAAAAAGTTCCTTTTAGGAACAAATATATAAAGTTGCAACAGAAACTGTATCATCAATGAAAAAGACAACAGTAATATTCAAAATTCTGGAGCATCCAAAATGGACATTGGGATGTGAAGATACGCTAATATTTGTAGTTACTCTAACTAATTCAAAGAAATAATTCATTATGTATTGTACTGGTTACTACAAAAAGTATTTTATATGTAAGTAGTCATGGTAAAAAATACGATGAAATATAAATTAAGGGACATTACACTTTTTGTTCACATAAATGTGCCAATTTCTCACATAAAAGTGTCTCTAAGCTAAAAGATGAGATTTCTATAATCTTCATTCATTTACATAGGGCTTGCCCAACTTGCTTACACAAATGATTCATTATTATGTACGTGCGTACATACATATAAATCAAATGAAACTTGGATTTTAAATCGCTATAAATCTACTTTTACAATAATTAATTTACATACAGAAGTAATTTAATAAATTGTAATTTTTGTTTGCTAATTGAAATTAAAAGTAGACTAATATTTCATGTGGGGCTCAGTGACACAAGAATCTTCAAGATATACAAGCGGGATGATCAATGTCATTTCGTACGATTCAAACTTATTGCTCCCAAAAGCCAGCAAAGCACACGCACTAAAAATATTGATTTAATAGTAAAGGGTGTTTCTAAAAAGTTGATTGAGCAACCTTTCAACTTTCGAATTTTTTACTATTAACATCTTATGTGTGGTGAAATACTACTTATCATTAGTGGAACCTAATTAAATCTCACTTATTTATGTTCTTTGGATTGAACATCGAATTGTTTGACTAAAACTAAATAATTTACTAAATCTAAAATTATGGAATCCCAGCAACATAAAAACGATCGACCGGCCTGTGCAAAATGTGGATATAGCGGACATTTAACTTATCAATGCAGAAATTTCATTCCCACTAATCCAAATAAGGTAAAAATTCTAAAATAATGACTACTCATTTAAAAAAAGGGAATACAGAGGCGGCAGGGGACATTTTTATTGGGATTTGGGATTAAAATTAAAATAATGATTCATAAATAAATAAATGTGTGAAAGTGTTATTGTGTAAATTAACTAAACATTCTTTATTTAATGTCAATTAGGAAGTTGTTCTGGACGTGGACAGTACCTCTAGTGAATCGGAAGACGATCTTACCACCCCGCTGACTCAACTTAGAGCTGCGGAATTGAAAGCTAAGTTGAAGGAAATGAAAGAAGCTCGAAAAAAGAAGATCAAGAAAAGAAAGAGATCTAAATCTAAAGGTTCGGATTCTGATAGGGATTCAGGCTCGCCCAAAAAGAAGAAGAGTAAAAAGGAAAAGGAAAAGAAAAGGAAGAAGAAGTCGAAAGATAAGAAGAAAAAGAAGGATAAAGATTAGACAATTAGACTTAACTTGTTTCAAAGTTGTATTTTATTGGGTTGACAAAATATATGTTTGCATAGTATAGTACATGCATATACATTACCGTATCCCTCCCTATCTATACCTTGTTATTTTCTATTTTGCCCGCAGTGTATCATGTAATTCCTATTTCAATTCTGAAGTTTGTAATCTAAGAACTGCTTACATACTTACAACCTTGTTAATTTTACATAGTTGTCCAATTTTACTTAATTACCATCCAAACTTAATTTTATGGGAGACAGTTAATTGTTCTTCAGGGATGTTGTCGTTGTCGTTTGCTGTTAAGTATATGAAAAATACTAAAATATATTTTAGGGTTGAGCCACTTGAGCGCATGAATGGAGTGTGCTTACAGTTTGTGCCTGATTTGGAATTAAACTGTTTATAATCCTAATTTTTGTGATGAATGCGGCATACAGATTTTGTGCACTGTATATCAATTACTATTAATAGTACATAACCTTAAGCGATTGTGCCAATATAATATAGTCCACCTTGGAAGGCGTGTCGTTTCTTGGCCTAATAAGTTATATTACCTAAAGAATGTTTGGATTTGTTTTTTGTATGCTACATAATTTGTCTACATACAGACAGCTAACCACGATACACACGCGTGTACACGGTTACAGTTACATACGTGCCAATGTGTAAAGCAAAATAGTATTGAAATATTGCAAAAATATGCTAAATCTTTTTCTGTTGATTACTATTAATAATAAAATATTGCTTACATGTTCATTTCATATAATGTGCTCAATGTTTGTTGTACTATAGATATTATATTACGAAATAACAAGTATTTACAATGACATTCATCTTACAGCTACCTAAACATAATAGATGCCAAATTTATCATGTTCTTATCTACTAAACATAGCAAGCATTGCAAATGGAACACTTAATACGTAATAACCTAATAACCTACAGTTTCGTTCTTTAGTATATTAAATAGTCAATGATATTTATGTAATTATTATAATTAACATAAACCAAATTACACAATTTACATTAGTTAATTATAATAGAACTTATTTACTTCTTTTGTTCTATCAACGCTGGTTTCCAGTTTTGGCAGAATACAATAATAGACAGAAGTTTCCAGATTCAGAATTGCTTATTCATATTATCAAAACATTACTTATTTGGAGTCTGGAGCGTGTAATATTATATTTAGATGTCAAATCACAGGCATGATAATGATAATTAGTAATTAGTATGATCCGTGTGGTATGATGTTATTGATGATTACATCTAATCAAACTATATAAATACGCTTTGCATTGGTGTACTAATAATAGATTAGGTTGCAATTGCACACGTGTTTCTAAAGTATTAATTTATGTTTGATATATCATTGATAAAATATATGTACAATTTGTTATTCATTAGCTCACAATAATTGAGGTCTGCTTGATTCATGCACTGCTGGAGCTGGAAGTTATTAATTAACAATTGCAGGTGCTAAAATGATGTATCATATTCACATTATTGTCATGTTAAATCAAAGTACAAGTGTCTTTGAACCGATTTATTTTGATGTACTTAGCTCGTATCTCAAAAATTATTAGTATCAGTGGTATGCGATCACAAATAAATTACTCCTATGTAGAGTTATGGTAGCATAAGCTCAATATATAAATTGACAAATAGCTTAATTAATACAACCTGCGTGTTCACTAATGAACTTTCGTAACTCGCAATAAATATTGTTGTTTTCTCGCATCAAACATAAGTAAGATTATATTATTAGTATTAGTGGTTATGTAATAGTATGACTAATCTACATAATTACATACATTACAAATACTTAAATATAATTCAGATCAAAGTCAGAGTACATAATAAATGTATCTTCCTCCTAAGTATTTAGCCTTTAATAAGGCCTTTATATCTATGTATTCACACCTTGACTTTATTGATTATTATTTTTGCACTAGTAGTAGCTAATATATAAACTAATTTAACCAAAATAATACAATTGTTTTTACACAAAATCATGAAAAAACATCCTTCAGTACAAGCATTTTTATGCATTCATGATACAAAATGATACAGATCACTAAAATAAGAGCACAAAAATTATTATTATTCTTGGTACTCGGTAGGCAATCTAAATCTACCAACTAAGTGAATACGTTGCATTCTTGCATTACAATAACTGAACACAAATATATTCCCTAACCTTTGGATTTTAGTGTCAAGTGCATATAAATGCTGAAAATTCCTTTATTTGCAGTTGAAGGTATGTTTTGTATGTATACTTGTGTTGGAATTATTAGGCATATGTACATACTGTATTTATAGTTGTTCGTAACGACTCGCATTTTTGTCGCTAGTACTTACATTACAAGATTTTCACAGTTTTATCATAAGACTTAGTAATGAAACCTTTTCACGGTTTTAGTAAGTCTCTTTTGCTTGAAATACTTATTTTTGCCATTCCTTCACTATTTGTACAAGTTTCTGGACAAAAGAAGTTTGAACCAAAGGTTGTCTTGTATGAGAATCTCGGTGGCAAGGGGGGGACTTCGTTAGCATCTGAAGCAAAGAATTACCCTGATTTGGCTGCAGTGTACTTCAACGATAAAGCCCAGACTGCATGTATAGTCGGAACGTAAGAATTCCCGAGTATAGTTTATATTCAAGCAATCTTTCAGATTCTATGTACTGTAATTATACAATGTGTTAAGAATAATCTCAAAAAGTGAATATTCTAAATATAAAAGCATAAGGAATATATTTCATTTGCAGTTGGCTATTTTACAACGATGGAGACTATACAAACTACAATCGTGGAGTGTCCTATCAATTTAGGTCCGATGGATCCTGCTTTGACTTCAAGCAAATTCTTAGCAAGAACATATCGTCTTTTAGATTTGCAGGCTCGCCAAAGGACTTCAGAGCAGATGTCCTAGATTTATTCAACGGAATCTTATTTACAGATGTACACTTGAGAACCAGTAGGGAAATCTCCAATGTAGATGAAGTTGGATTTCATTTAGGAGGAGCGTCTGCCATTGTACACGGGGAATCTAAATGGACTTTATATAGCAACCCAGATTTTGGGGGTAAAAGTGTATGCGTTTCTCCACAAGCCGGGGCCGTGCCTTCATTTTACAAAAGTGACATCGATCTCAAATTAGGGAACAACAGTCGCGTCATGTCCGTACGGAAAGGATGCCATGCTACGACCATTCTTCAGCCCTCTGAAGGTTTAACATCTACAGATCGACATCAAATTATTATTAGCAATGAAAATGAAAGTACGACGTATCCTAGCCAAAAACCCAAACCGAGCTTAAAACCGGTACATAAGCCACAACGACCGAATAACAGACCGAGACCTAATAAACCAACTAATAGACCAGGTCATAATAATCCTCACCCTCATCAGACTCACGCTGATTGTCACCATCACAATAAATGATAATTAAAATGCTCCGAAAAATATATGGGTGTATATAGATGCTCCCTAAAACCATAATAGCATAAGAGATCATTCACACATTTTCATGTGTGCAAAATTTTGTAAAATCTATATACAATTATTATAAGTGTCTACATAAAGACCAAAAGTACACGTTTTCGAAGATAAATAAGGAATTTCAAAATGATTACCAATACAATTACAAGTATTATTTACCTTAAACAATTTGGAGATAATATACTTATATTGTATAATATTTATGAAAAATGTATACGCATGGTGTTGATCAATCAATTCAATTCGTCTGCAGTTGTTGCCAATAAATTATAGTGGAAAATCAATTCTTTTTAAGAGTGTATATATTTAAGTGGATTACATAATTGATATTACATACAGATCACAGGTATACTAGGTATGTAGTAGGTATATGTATTGTAGAAGCGCTATTATGTATATGATAGAGATATAGATAGTATAGTGTATTGAAATTGTCGGAATAATTGCATGTTATTATTACCGAAATGTGTAGCCTTTCATGAACCGAGACCAGAGCATTAATTGCTGTGCTTTAGAATTATGGTGTAATATTTATATCTCCGTTCTATGTATATGCTATGATGTATGTTCATCTACGCACGCTGTGCACAATTACCAATTGTTGTTTTTATCTGCTATTTGTTCCTCTTCAGAAATATATCCATTGTTTATATAAAATGATTACTGAGAAATCACAAAACTTGAAATTGCTAATTCATGATTTTCACTTTAAGTAGGATGCGATATCGCCTTCAGATGATGGGTAAACTGTTATATGGGCGAAGGTAAATAAGTCAACCAACTTGCAATGGCTATGTAGGTACTCTACTTTCTGCCGTTCAGTTCAACCTCAATACTCAATATTATGAATGAATCTGGGAGCTACAAAGGAATATTGCTTATAATTCTGATATCTAATTTACAATTGCAGTATTAAACATTATTAGTATATTAGTAACTTATAGTAATGGTTGTGAACTAAATATTATTATTATAAATTTTAGTATAGTATATACCTAGGTACCTTATAGTAATCAGGGTGCAGAAAGGGATAGTGGAACATTACTGTTTGTTAATCTGTATAAATAAACAACGGACAGTGCTTCACTACTGATAAAGCGCAGACAAACATTTGTATTCAGGAAAGCAAATCTTAATATATGTTTAAGTAGCTCCAGCTTATATCTATAATAATGTTCTCTTCTACAACAACAGAATCATATAAAACACATACTGTGGCGCGTGCTGGATGTATATAATTGGATACTTGATCTATTTAAGTTTTAGATTAAGTCTAATTAAAGTTTTCAACTACAAGCATTAACTGATACACGCCTAAACTCCTTCATACTTTGGGTTTCATGAAATATTGCAGTTGTATGAAAGTAAGTTACTAACAATAAGTATTAATGGAACACCTGTATAAACCTTTCATGATGCAGATACTTTTTTAACGTTATATGCACAGGCAGTAGAGAGAATTACTTTTAACTGACGACAATAACGGTGGTACCATTATTACACTTGTGTACTTTATTCATAATTTTATTTAACATAAATAAGCTGTTGGGGTGTTTGATGTTATAATTTTCAAACAACCAAGCTAAGTATAAAGAAAATCGTCAATTTGTAAACTACAATTTTATCCCCTGTTTGACCCTTGGGCATTTGTAGGGTAACAACAGCTAATATTGGTATATACTAGTGCATGTTTTGGTCACTAAAATCTAATTGACTATGATAAGAGATGATAAATAATAGTAATTAAGTATTAAAGTAGTATACTAAGCTGTAGTTGTAAATAGAGTTAGTATATGCGAACAGTTTTTGGAGTTGGGATATTCCCCATTTAAAGGATTAAGTTTCTGCTGTATATTGTGTGGAACTATTAGCACTAACTGGCCAATAACGCTCACTTATGTTCAGTATTTTATTACATACAATAAGTCTGAGTTCATGGCGGGACAACCTAGATTGTTTGTCAAGATTTAATCGGTAACATCAGTGTAAAACCAGGTTTCAGCTAAATGATTGCATATCAAGCAAGTACTACGCTCACCCCATTGCAAAACAAGCTACCTTCTATTATCTTTTTGAGTATGCACATGTAAAACATATCAAGCAATCTGGTCGTGTTAATTGCGATGTAACACTTTAAACCAAGTTGTATGTTTTGTCGCTAATTTTATAAATGAAATGGCAACATTTTAAACAAACCATTGATAAATGGGTTAGCAATTTGTGAATCCGCTATAAAGGCATTAAAGTAAGTTTCTGATCGTGTCTAACCTTACCCCGGGGAATAGAGTAGATTTGAGACTGTGTCTCACAATGCCCCAGTGGGTCTCCCACTTATGCTACACCTCTTATAGTATTATAAGTATCTAATTTTATGCTTTCTTCACGCTAGTATACATTTTGGTGCTTTGTGCTTTCTTAACATTGGTCGATTGATATTATTACATGTAGTTGGAATATTATCATTTTTGACACCATTCTCATCTCATATGTTTGAGTTCTGTCTGTGTAATCGTTCCAAATTGATGCATGTTTCAGATGGACGTAACTCGGTGACCCGTCGATTTGTACCAATTTCTAACTTAGAACCTATATGGTACCAACTCTGATAACAGAATTCAAAAATGTTTAACCGTTCGACAGTTATCGCAATGACGGACAGGCAGACACAGCGTTCCTGTAAAGTTGTTTCACAACTTAATAAAGATAACAAATACCAAAATCTCAATCAGTGGGGCACTTGCACCTCTCTGTCATGAAGTACATCCATGAGTATCCCAAAATATCACCGATGCATGTTAGTAATGCTATCTGCAATATTTGTCACTTATAAAATTACGCGTGTGTTTGTATTACATATATTATGGTGTAAATGGAGTATGATCGAGTAGTTTGTACTTTAACTGAATGTGCACAGAAGCCCTGTACTTACTTGTTAAAATTATTTTTTATATCCATTACCAGTCCAGTATTGCCACATATTTCAATTATTTGCTCATTGAGTGTACGACTCAGCAAGTGTAGATGTTCACTTTCGTTTTGAGATTATTGATTAATGCTGAAATAATATATACATACAGTACAGATACT
This sequence comes from Tomocerus mixtus, assembly GCA_034694165.1. NCBI lineage: Eukaryota > Metazoa > Arthropoda > Collembola > Entomobryomorpha > Tomoceridae > Tomocerus > Tomocerus mixtus. Next base: position 5,563 of record JAQFYC010003917.1, on the reverse strand, counting down.
ACTGCCTATATTATAGGTATCAATCGAATATATAAGCAGGTAGCTTTATTATGGAATCCACTTGTGACGACGAGAACGCATTTAATCATAATATGTACTTATGTTAATGATACACTTTTATTTAAGATAACCATTTTGGATCCCAATAAAACGGATAATGATTCTTTTTTTCGCACTTACTCCTGACTCTGACCTCGGATCAGAATAGTCAAGATCACGGAAAAAGTTCGAGTCACTCGTACTTCCTAATTTAGTATTTGGGAGGATAGGTTTCATTATTTAGAAAATCTATTAGTAATACATAAATTAAATATCATGAATTTCATAGTAGCATTCTTAGCAGTCTTTGCTGCTATTGCTGTTGTAAGCGGATCTGTCATTAATGATCAAGGTAACAATTATCTTTAAACAATTTTGATGTCATAATTTACCATGCAGTGTCCTGAAATTATTAGACAAAAAGAGAAAGCACTGTACATAGAAGCAAATAGGTAATACAGTACATAAAACACTTTTAGTGTATAATATGCTTATAGTAGAATGGTTGTACTTGTTTTTGTAATCCAATTCTGTCATACTATCCAATCCACTTTCAATACAGAATTAATTAAATGTGTACTTAAACAGATAACGAAAAAAATTGGCATCCTGGCGTAATCAGAGACCCAACTAAGCAACTCAAGCAAGACCCAGAAGTTTATGAAAGTAAGTAATTAATAGCAATTGCTTTGTGCAAACTGCAAACTAGAAACACAGAAAAATGCCTATGGACTCATATGTTATATGAATTGTGGATTATATTTTCTCATTTTAATAATTTACAGCAAAAGAACATTGGCACAATTCAGCACAAAAAGCTCTTAAAGCCAAAATCGCAGAGCGAAAAATAGAAAAACAAGCAAAAAATGTTATTTTCTTTCTCGGAGATGGAATGTCCGTTCCAACTATAGCTGCTGCTCGTGTTTTGAAAGGACAAAAGGTTGACAACCTGAAGTGGGGAGAGGAAGCGGAATTGCATTTTGAACAGTTTCCACACATTGGAGTTTCAAAGGTAAAACATTCTCATAAGAGCAGAATTGTTTGTTGAAAACGAATGAGACAAAGTTTTCGAATTCTTATCTTCTACGTACCTAACGAATATCATCTCATTATTATTGGCTACATGCATATACACAGGAATAGTCACGTTAGTCGCGTACATTATTATTTGACATAATTTTTTTCTGTTCCTTTAGACATTTTGTGCAGATGCACAAGTTGCCGATTCCGCATGCTCTGCTACTGCCTACCTTTGTGGCACAAAAGCTCAAGAGGCAACAATGGGTCTCTCTCCAGCAGTTGCAAGAAGAGACTGTGCCGGGCAAGTTAATAAGGAAAATCACGTATCCTCTATCTTGGCATGGAGTCAGGTATATTAATCTACATTCCTAGATCTGTACTTATGCTGTTTCAGCAATTGATTAATCGCTATGCTATCGCAATCAATTTGTCATTGACTGCTTGCCTTAAATTATTTGAATATTGAACTTTGTAGGCTGCTGGTAAATCCACTGGAATTGTAACCACTGCACGTGTGACACATGCTTCACCCGGAGCTGCATACGCTCATATCGCAGACAGAGAATGGGAAAACGACTACGATGTGGATAGCCTGGGTCAAAATGCCACTATCTGCAGAGATATTGCAAAGCAACTTGTTTTTGACCAGCCTGGAAGAGATATTAATGTAAGCTTACAGGATCACACCTTTTAACATTGATAAAAAAGGGTGGACAATAATAATGCAAATTGTCTCTTTTAAAGGTCATTATGGGTGGTGGACGTGTGAAATTCTTGCCACAAGAGGAACAAGATCACGAATCCGAAATTCCTGTAATAGGACAAAGATTGGATGGCTTTAATCTGGCTAACGAATGGAAAACTCTTCATCCAAATAAGTCCTCATACATCACTGGATACGATCAGCTTCTCGGAATTGATACAAAAAATACGGATTACCTTTTGGGTTTATTTTCATCTGGACATGTTTCTTATAAGGCAGAGCATGAGGCCGATAACGATGCCTCATTGGAAGAAATGACACGTGTCGCAATTGAAATATTGTCCAAAAATCCAAAAGGATTCTTCTTATTTGTCGAAGGTAATTATTGGAGTATCATTAATGTAGCTACTTCCTACAGGTATTCAGAATTGGGGTAAAAAATAATTTGGAACATGAAATTGGCAGGAGGAAGAATCGATCATGCTCATCATGATGGTTATCTCCAAAGAGCTTTGTGGGAAACGATAGAATTCGATAAAGCAATTCAGAAAGCTGACGAAATGACTGATGTCGAAGATACTCTGATCTTGGTCACCGCAGATCACGCTCACGTTATGACATTCAACGGCTATCCCAAACGGGGCAATCCAATTATGGGCGTCACTGCAGAAGTCGGTTCTGATGGCTTACCCTATCCGACACTTTCATATGCAAATGGCTTGGGATACAAAGCTGACGTATATGATCCGGAAGAGAGTAAATGCAAAAGATATAACATGGCTAATGATCCTTCAGAGGACCTTAATCATAAACCAATTGCAACTATACCAAGGAGTTCAGAAACTCATGGAGGAGATGATGTTCTTATTTACTCCAGGGGACCATTTGCACATTTTCTTACAGGAGTACAGCAACAAAGTTACATTCCTCATCTTTTAGCATACGGTAACAACAATAACTACTACTGTATTCTGTCCTTAATACTTACTAAAATACCCTTCTACTACCAGTGTAAAATTTGTGCTTTGCATTTTGGTTTTAGCAAGCTGTGTTGGAGATTTTGAAAAATACTGTGATGGAACACCTCCAACAGATTCAGGCACGACTCCGAATAACTTTAACTCGCCTTCCGTTCTTTTGGGAAGTTTTTACCTTGTTTTAATTTTCATGTGGACACATTTCTTCACGGGAAGACAACATTCGCATTCCTTTTAGATATGTAAGTTATTTTTTAATGATTAAGCTAGTCAAATTGCTGCCATTTGTGAACATTTCGTATTCATGTCGTATATATTTTGGAAACTAGAGAAGGCACTTAACAATCTTCATCTTTTTCACTGTTAATTTGGTTTTCATTAATAAAGAGATTTGTTATTTACCAGTAAAAAAATTGACAGTATTGTGGCATAAAACTGAATGATCTAAAATGTACTACTTAACAGCATTTACCTTCTACTTACTTAACTAACTAGATTAAGGTTTTTTCTGGGTCACTGTCAATCATGTATGAGAGCTGCTAGTCAAATATTGATAATTTCGGATACACTCAAAAAGCGAAATATGATGCGACAACAGGAATTAGCGAAATAAATTCACGATTTCATTTATTTTTTTTAAATCGCTTTCGAAAGTACAAAGCTAAACTTTTTTAATACAATTAAACTCATACTAATCAACTTACATTTAATGTATTCTATCATTTCACATATTAGTTCGATGAGGTGACAATTCTGATGATCATGATGATGAATTGGGATTATTGTACATTGGCTCGTCCGCAACATTAGTTAATTGGCAAACAAACATAATAGAAGAATACAGATAGACAACAAAAGCATTTATGAATCAGATTAGCAACATAAATTACATGATAATGAAAGGCATATCTTTAAATATGACTTTCGAAAGAAATTGGTTCGCAATTCGGTCTGTCCAGGGAGTAAGGTATCTATAAACGTAGCTTGCATTGCTGCTTGTTGAAAAACAGAACAGAAGACTGTGCTGAATTTGATGGCACTTGAATAAAACCGTTATCTAATCTAATCAATAGGGAATAATTAATTAATAGTTGAATAATTATAAATATGCACATAATTATATCGATATTTGGTAGTTCTAACAAAAAATGTAGCGCATTCCTATATCACTTTTTTATATCATTGATAATGACATGCCAATTGTCACATACTCTTTATCTTTCGATTCATACTCATTCCACACCCAACGACAAATGTTGATTACAAATAAAGCATAAATAATTTACAAAGCATCAAAAAGCATGCATGCGTGTGTTTCGTGTATTTGTTATTAGATATACGACAAGCATATTAATACTTAGCTAAATATTTACCTGAACTTGTACTATAAAATAAGTTACCTTCCTTAAACCTTCCTTTGGGATGAAGATATGTGCCTCACTTCTCATAGCAGACGAGTTAGTTAGTCTACATATATGTACATAAGTACTAATTTAGTGGCTGGAAAATATTATTCTCTACTAATATTAATTTCAGGTGCTACCCACTGAATGCTAAAGGTTAAGGTGTTGCAAAAGCTGTTTTACCCCAGCTAACACCTACTATACAGAGATATTTCATATTCATGGTTGGTGAAGTAAACAATATTCAATGTTGCTAGTAAATCATAGCCAGTGTAAGTTAACTAATTCAACTTTCATTGAATTATATTAGTAGCAGCTCTACTAGAACGGGAAAATAGCTAAATAAACGTACGGCTACATAATTTAAGTAAGCAAACAGGTGGCTAATTAGAATGAGGTACACAAGGTGCAAGGTGCAACTATTATATTATTATAACGTCTAACTTACTTCATTTGTACTCAAAAAATACTCACACTGCACTATACTATGTAATATGTACACACTCACATATATTACAAATTACAACTGGTATACCTTAAGTATATAATATTGAGGAAAAGCATTAAATTAAGATTTTGGTGTGGATAAAATGTTGATACTACCTATAGAGCTATTACTGAATACGCAATCATGTACACTCTTGTAACGAACCAATATTACATCATAATACAGTAATAACATATACTAAATTAATAATTAGCCTTAAATCAGCTAACTATAGTAAATAACTGCCACAGGATATGATGTTCCTGCAGTCTGCAAATAACTGAAACCTGGATTCGATATCTGTGTAGTATGTAGCTCTACTTGACTGCATTAAGTAGCTTGGTAGCCATTGCTGTTTGAAATTATCATCAAGAAAATAACTAAGTAGTTATGTTAAAAATGGCTTTCTTTATAAGTGTATCTATCAAGGTATGCTGATTTGGTTTGTACAATACTTATAGTATATAACACTATCGCAGGTATGTATACTTGTACCTACTCACTGAAATGAAAGCAATTACTTATTAAACATGGATACCACATGCATATAGGTACATACAACATAAGAAAGACAGCAGGCACATATAATATGCACCTGTCTTCATCTGCTTAGAAGATATACAAGAATGATATCTTACAAGAAGGTGCTACAATCTTGGCCCGTTGACAGAAGTTTCTATGGGTTAGAAACAATGACTAATGTGGTGGGGTTAAGTGATAGAGACAGTTAGAGTGGAACCGTTTTAATGCACCTCTTCCAGACAGCTAGACTAAAAAAGTCAGATATATTATCAGCCATACGCATTTGAATGAGAATTAATGTTTTTTAACAATTAGTGGTGCATTATCATTAGGAGTATGCTGTATATATGCAATATTTCCCGAAATACAAGTCATTATCATTGAAAATGTTGAAAACAAAATCTACAACTAC
>JAQFYC010003916.1:0-19002 GCA_034694165.1 Tomocerus mixtus | reverse complement strand
ACTTTTGCAAACGTATGCTGTAATATTTTATTTTTATTACTCATGGATGTAATGAATTCCTTACTGTTCCTCATCTCATCTTCCTTACACATTTTAGCACTATAATATCCATAAATAGATTAACTACGTTAGTATATTTATGTTACAATTGTATTTATGTCTCAATATTTATTTTTACATCCTTTTCATTCCATGGACATAAAATGTCATTTGTAAATATATACTGCAATAGCAATAATTGTACATAGATGAATCCGGCTTAATTTGGAGCACAAGGTAAATAGTATTAAAAAAATTCTACTTCGTGTGATTGTATTTCCCGAAATGAAGAATTGCAAAAGTGATTTTTTGAAATTCGGACTTTTCAAGAGTTTGTAATGTAATGTAATTTATTTAATGTATATTGTATTGTTTCAATCTGTCACAACTTTATTCAATAATACACTGGTTTCCAAATCCAAGGAAAATGACAATAAATATACTACATGTCAGTTTGGACTAGTTCGACTTGTTTTCCGGCAGTAATTACTACTAAGGCTATGCAAAATGTAAATTTTTCTTAAAAATGCTAGAAATTTCCCCAATAAGCGTCTCTGCCTAAATATTATTTAAAAAATCTGCCCCCTACGTGTAGCGATTTAATCCTTGTATGAGAATTCATTATGTCTATTTTGTATAAGTAAGATGCTAGGCTTTTTACACACAAACCACACAGATGCTCTAGAATTCGCTCCATATAGGGCAATTCCTTAATGCTTGAATTCTTATTCACGAAATGAACTCTAATACTAATACTTATAGTTAAAAGTTATTCAATGCACAATTATAAAAACTATTGTAATAAGAGCAAATCTAATTATTGCAGGTATTTTTCTGATATTTACTGGTTTAAATTGAATATAACCTTGTCCCTGACCATTATTAATACATACAACCTATACAAGACAGGTACATTTAATGTTTTTACCTAATGTGCATGTAATACAGATTACAGATAGAACAGGAACATATATTGGTACTAATAGAAACATTTTAGAAAAGTGTAAACTTTCATAAGAAAAGTAAATCTGAATAAAAATGGTTGTTATTACGTTTTATGTAGCAGAAATTGATTATTATTACCAGATTATTTAAGCATGATATGGCACATGATTTTTGGAAAATAACTTTTCATTAACACAACATAAGATTTATCAGTAGCACAATCTAACTAATCTGAAATAATAAACAGAATACGACCATTGTACGTACACCCCACGTAATTGAGATGTATAGGAAACGTAATTAACCATTAGTGAAATAGAAAAAATACTATTTATCATTACAAAAATTAAAAGTTTAGCCTTAAAAGAAGATAAGAAACTTTAACAAGAAAATCTATAAAGAATTTGATAGATTCCAAATTAAATTAGTGCAAATAAAATTTGATTATTGAATTGCACTGTAAAATTTCCAATTTTATAAAGTGTACAATTGTAAATTGTCAGTAAATTAAATTAGGTTAACTCCAACATTTAGTAAACAAAATTATTCGAGATGAATATTTATTCTCACAAATGAAGACCAGCAGATACTGACGCCTTAATCATTCTCAAAATACGAACTCATAAATTATATGCTGGTAGCTACTTCATTACTTCATATAACAATATAATATATGAACGCATAAAAAATTCCTACACTACTTAACTGATCAATTCGATATTTTAAATTCCAATACCTTATACCTGACCTGAACCATGGTAATTAAATTGTAACAATAGTTAGTTACCTTGTCACATTAATTATATTTTTTATAATTGCAAATTGCAACGCAAGAATTCTGCTCTATTTTCTGAGTTCTAACTGTTCAAATGTTTTCTTCGTATTCCTTTGCTTAGCTAGAGCAATAAATTTTATTTTTACTGAGAGCAGATAAAGATAAATATATTTAGGTATGTAGTGTACTGTGTATATTGTATATAAATACAGGTAGTAAATAAGTATGTAAGTAAAAAGGTTTCCGTTCTCTATCTCCTTAAACTATCTTGGTATGTATGTATGTATGTACCATAATAATGTAATATGATGTGAGTGAGTGACCGAGTGAACACTTTACTCCGTTATATTAATTATATCAGGATTGCGATTGAATTATCTGTTTACTCGTTTAGTTTACTGCATTATACAATATACTACATAACATCACATCACATCATACCACACCACATCAGGTAAAAACTTATGCCGGTACTAATAAATAGTTCAAATACTACAGTACTGTACTTATCCTTAAAGTTGTTGTTGTTAAAGTCAAATGTGCATAATCCTTGATAAAAGTAAATTAATCCCATAAACTTAATGATAATAACAGAGTTACAATCTAATAATTTCATCTCATCAGGCTATTTACCTTTCATAAGATAGTTAAAGTAGCAAATTAAGGCAGCAGGAAAACAAACGTGACTCATTTGCAGGCACACTCATTCATTCACAGATTTTACTTGAAAATAACATGACTTTTCCTTCTTGGAATCTTAAGAATGTTTATATAATAGATGCCTAAGGAGATAATAGTGATATTATATGTACATATAAGCCAATGCCTCAATTTGATAAAGATATCCTCAATTTCTCAAAATAAGTACAAATATTCCCTCCATCCTTCTACTTATCTACTTAGGTATGTAAGAAATAACTACTTAGGTACATACTACATACATGTGAAGTTTAACTCACTTGTAAACCCCGTTAGACATTAAACATTAAAGGAAACCATCGGATCTCGCACAATAAAAATAAAATTTAAGTGGGTGCTTAGCAAAATTTAAGTTTAAGATCCCATTGTCAGGATTTAGCTTATATCCAAGTGTTATTACTATTACAGTAAAACTTTTTCTTTCAAATTTGTTTTCATGTAATGATCCTTACTTTCTTGTATATACAGAATACAGATAGACAGTACATAACATGGAAGAGTAGCAATGCTAATGGGTTAATTCCATTTCCAATGTTCATTCTTCCACATAGAAATTCCGTTAACTAAATACTGAAGTCAAGTCAAGTCAAGCCAAGTAAGCTGAAAATTGCATTCTTGATAAAGATGGGATCAAATCCATTTTCTGAATTTTCATTTCGAGAATCTGGACGAAAAAATAAATTATCGAGATTAATGAAGACCGAAGCTAAAAATTTATCGAGACGACGCAGAAGCTAAACATTTTCTACCATTTTCATTTTATTCTACAATTATAAGGTTTAAATAGATTTAAAGGAAGAGGGGACACTAGATCTATTAATTACATCAAATGAAATAAAAACTCTTCACATTAACTTTTTTTATATATGAGGCTAAATCGAGGAAAAAAAATGTCGCTACAAATTGGGTTCGAGACAGACACATTTTTGTGACACTGGCGTTTCTCGAGACCGATCCAGAATCGTTCTAATAATGATAAAGACGAACCAAAATCCAAATATTCATCTCGATCCCGTATCTAATGTCTCCCTTACATATAAATTTATTTTTTATACAGCAGGTGCATTTATCTACTTAAATATGCATATTGTACCTTAAGAACTGCTAAAAAAAAATTCTGGAGAGCTACCCCGTACTAAAAGAGTTTGGAATGAGAAATCATTCAAGTATAAACAATTCTAAATAGATACTGTATTGTACTCCTATGTAATGCACATAATTTTAAGACTCTATCAAAAAGAGAATTGAACTACCTTGCCTTACATTTCCATTAGATTTGTAAAACGTGTTTACCTTTGCACAGGTGAGTATACTTATTTGCATCTTTCCTTAGTTTTTCATTCAAACAATTAGACAGAGAGTAAACTTAAGTGGATTTGCTATTTATATTTTACTAGGACGAATACCTGTAGTTACTGGTCTGGTCTGGTCTGGTTTGGTATATGGAAGCTAAAGTACAGTACTGTGTAACAGAAGGGAAGTCAAAGTTAAATAAGAACTGTGGGAGTATTTTAGTGTTTTTTTCTCGTAACGGGTTCACTCAGTCGTCCGTCATGCATTTCTGAGTTTGGGTTCAATGTTTCTGTAAGACTGTTATTTGTCTAGTAGTACAAGTACACAGACTTTACTTACACACTCACTTCTTTTCTTGGCATTCCATACATACATCACATTAACTATTATCTCTTTACACTGCAACTATCAACTATCTCTTCTAATTGTACTATCTGTATAAGCGAGTAGGTATTATGTAGCTATATGTAGATCCGGCCGTCCGCAGTCAAATCCAATCCACGTGTTAGATTTTAGATTCTTTACTTAAATAACTACTTCCACGTACATTAAGTATGACTGTGCGAGATATTCTTGGTAAACTTACCTTTAGTTAAGTAATGAGCTGAAATAAGTTTCTGCGTAAATAAAGGTAAGTTACTTATAAGTAAATTACACGTGCTAATACATTCTAATAGATTACATTGAAAGTATACACACAATTTATATTATACTTTGTAGGGGTAAACATAAAGATACGTACTGCAGCATAATAGTTTATGCATGTACGAATGCAATTATAAATGTCGTAGGCAAAAAGTATCACAAGACACAGTGAACCCAATTTCTAATAATTTAATGCCTTCGCTTTCTTTCAATTTTTGAACGAAAATTATCCACGTACATATCCAATTAAATGATTTGTACCACATTTAGCATCACTTTTAATTTGATACCACTGTCAGTACATTCAAAGTATAAGGATTCCGGATTAGATTAATTTCCCCTAAAAGAAAAGCTTTTTAGACCGCCAATTTAGTTCACTTGTATGTAATTGCATAAGGAACACGTTTTTATAGTCCTCCAGTATTTCATGAAACACTTTTTATATATTAGTGGATAACATAAAAGAAATTGACCTATTAATTTGTTTACTATCAATATTGTATTAAAGGTTCATTTTTCTTCATTGCTGCTAAATAATGACAATTTCAGTAAATCGGATTTCATTTCTCGTACAAATATTTCCAAAAAATGTATAATCGGAAAATTAGCACTTAAACATTTACACACTAATAAGTATATTATGTAATTTTAATTCATTAATGATTTTTCCATGAATTTACCTTACATTAAACGTAGTAGCTATAAATCTCTTACAATTTCTGTTTAGAACACTTTCATCCACAAGTTTTCCCACAATTTCATACATTTTAACATTAATAAGCATAACGTTGCATATACTACTCGTACATCACTGAAAAGAAAAAAATCTCTATAAAATCACTCAAATTAGTAAAATATAACAATAACTTTGTTAATTGTCATTTAAATTGTCGCAGAAAAGGTTAAAGGTGGTTCCTGGTCTGTTCTTGTGGTATTCTATGCCTTCGACATGTACACCCCTTTTTGCAAGTATTGTGCTTACTGTCTACTGTGTACATATTATAACTTACCTTTGCATTGCCTATCTCCATAATATACGAAGTGAATGTGACTTCACTTACTTGAATGTTAGATAGGAAAAGGTACAGTTTTGTAAACGGTTCGCTGATTACCAGACAAGTACTTTACAAACTGAGCTACAACTCAAATACTAACTGACTCAACTTAAGTTATCTTTAAAAATTCCCTTATAACAACTAGTATATACTAACTATTTAGTAGTAGTATATATGTAAGAGATAATAGCACTCTTTTCTTTATAATTCGCCACGTAATATGTAGTAACAGTTATCTATTAGTAGTAGTAATTCTAGTAATAGTAAAGTGAGTAATGTTTAGATACTTAATTCCATCTCATTTAATATGACTCAACAGTCGTACATTGACTACCTGTGTGTATTTCTCTATAAATAATTTGATTGCACTGAATGCATAAAATATACTAGTCCTTTACCTTAACATTCAGCATATAAATAGATAAATAATAATGCAATTGCACTAAAACTGCCTAAGTAACTATCTAACGTACTTAAGATATGTAATTGAATATTATGCTAAATAGCTGAGGAGTTTTAATGTATGTACATAATGCATCTATTGTTATATTTAAATTAGTATATAGTTAATAGTTAGTAGAGAAATTGTAAATTACATACAATAGTAAAGCATAGCGAATTATAATTGAAAATGAAGAAGAAAAGAGGAGAGGGGAAATAAATATTGTGGTGTGGTTTCGTTTGTATGTTGTCTTACCTTTAGTATGTTACAATACAAAGGATTTATATATCTGAATCTTATATACAAATATTTAGCTAAGATATAGTTGCTTATGAGTATTAACGTAACATTTCTTGAAAGCTTGGTTTATTGTTAGTTGTGTTTCGTCTGTTCTTCTATAAGTAACAATTGTACCTGTGTAAGGAGTATTAGAATAACTTCACTTTTATTGTTCCCCTCTTTAGTTCTTCGCTTCTGCAGTCTTTTTATGTAGACTTGGTAGTTAGAACAGTACTTGTATGCATTATGTGTATTTTTATGCATTTTTGCAAGTAGCCAAAGCCAAAGCCAAGAAGTTACGTACGTAACGTAGGACGTATATGTACCTAAGTGAGTTTTAGTTTTAACTATAGTAGTAGTTACTTATATTCTATTATTGTGTGTAAGAATGGAAACTCCTGAACTGACAAAGTCTATATAGTAGTTAGGTGTTGGCAAAATATGTAGATAAGTATTATGTATATAGATTATTTGTATAGATAAGTGTTTTGTAGTTAGCTACGTAGGTTAGTTAGGTATTGTGCACAATAGTTAAGTCTGAGGGGGAACTTTCTTCAAGTTTCTCCCCGAAGTTAACGTCAAATCAGAATTTCTTTTGATTAGTGGCTGCTGGCATGGCTTGGGTTGGTTTTGCTTGGCTTGTATGCAGTGTATGTATGTAGTATTGTGTTTTAGCTGGTAAGTTTAGCATTTTAGCAGTGAATTTTTTTGTGGAAGTGAATTGATGTAGATTTGTTTTGTTGGGCTTCGCCTTTTTGATTTCATGTCAGAGAGCGTGAAGTTGGTAGTCTATATCTAGTAGTGTGCTGAGGAAAATGTTACCCATTCCCGTTCAAATTATTGGATCGAACAAACGGCTCTTCATTCCTCTATTGTACCTTGTGGTCACTACAACACTTTGTTATTTGTTTCTCATTGCATTAATTGAATCCTCATCCTCATCAGTTCATCCCTCGCAGCAGCAACCTAAATTGATACTTCAAAACTCGGCTGAAAAGCAAAAGCAATTTAAAAAGCTACAATTACCTCCCGATTTAAAATCGATAAAAAATTCGCACATTTTGTTAGTAGAGCAAGAACAAGATAAAATTGGACAAAGTGCTCTTCTTATTGAAGATCATTCTACCACGATAACAGAAAGATACCAAAGAAGCGTCAGCTCACTCCGTGGCAGAAGCTACCCACCAAGAAAAAACAAACATCCTGAAAATGGCACCTGGAGAAGTAATCCCACCGAAATTCGGACTCGTCATCAAGACAGTCTGTGGGTAGACCAAGACTCTCCCATCTTCTATCCTTGGACAGACGATAAACAATGCAAAATTTTCGCAGTACGATTTGCCAAAAAGAATACCTTCAAGCCACGGTAAGCGAAATTATATTTAATAACGGTTTTCATCAATTTTTGCATGGACACTGTTTTGCGTTTCAATTTAATTAGGTGTAGATTTTATTCAGGAAAGATTTGCATGCGTTTTGGTTCAAAATAGATATTCAAGATACATTTTCATGGGTATTGGTGCAAAAATTATAGCCAGGAAAGATTTGCATGAATTTTAGCACAAAAATAAAATAAAAATAATTTATCTGTTATATATATTCAAATTACAATATTTGCAAAGATTTTCACTTTTCTACAAATAGCGTTGGCGTTATACAATAATAAACATAATGATACAATAATCATAATAATTATGACATAATATGCACACCAGGTCAGGGACAGTGAATTTTATGGAACGCGCTAGGTTAGATTAGATTAGACGTTAGATTGCAAAGAATGAGTTGCTAAAAGCGTAACAAACGCATTTTTGCGAGAAGGAATTGCCAAAAAATATCGAACTTGTTTCTCAACTGGTTCATACTAGTACTCATTATACTGCATACGTAAGTAAAGTGCATTAACGCAATTTAGAGTCGCTTTTTAATTTTCCTATCTCTTATCTATGCTTTCTTGTTTGTACTTAAGTAGTTTTTGTATAAAATAGATAGCAAAAGTATTCATTCACGCATCACAGATCAGCCAAGAAACATTCGTTATGCTCAGGACGCAATGTAATCTAATGTAATCCCTTGATTACAATATAGTCCTACATAAATGTTTTTCTCTTCTGTGCCTACATACATAAGTATAAAAGGTTGCTGTCGATTACTAAATACATACATGTATACACTATGAGTACATATGAGATGTGTATCACAATATCATCTTACTTTTAGATCATTGTTATAAGATTGTTATAAGAAATTCTTTTTTATTAAATATTTAGCTACAATTTATGGTACACGTTATGCACGATTGTAAAAATGTAATGCATATCCGTCGTAGTTTATACATTTAATCTCAATTAACAGTTACTTTGCTTACTTAAGTGCATAAAGCATGCATGTGATTAATGTAATAATAATAAATACGATTAGGAATGACATGACAGGATACACATGCTAAATATGTAGTAAAACAAACATTTCGCAGTCTTTGTTATGATTACATGTAATAATAATGCAAAAATAAACAACTATTATCTGTTAGCATGTAGAAATAATAGATACACGTGTCTATATAGAGGAGACAGGTAAAAAATGAATGAAAGATTGCGTGTTGCACTATTGCAATTGTTTGTATTGTAAAATTGTAATGCATTGCGTTAGCATCTTGTCTTAGAATTATGTAAGGGCAAACAAATTGCATTTTATGGCTGGCTTTTTGTGTCGTGGCTTTGACATTGACTTGCCATGACTTAGATAAGCACGGAGCATTCAATGAAAAGTGTAGCAAACACAACTCTTCCTGTCCTGCCTCTTTATTTATGTAAGTATGTTGGCAAATTTGCAACATTTATGCTATAACGTGCTTTGGCATTTGTATAAAATTAAAATACAGTACACAAGTTTATATTGATGTTACACATTTACGTATTAGTACATCGTTTTTGCAATGTTAAATGCAATGCTATTTTTATATCTTTGGGTATAGGTACTTGAATTGTATCAATAATGCTAATTGATCCTCTACCATTCACGAATAGGTCAACTACATACATATATTAAATATGTATAGATAAATTGTTTATCTGTATAAACTTTGCGTAAGCCTGATTTTGCCATTGACTTTGTTTTATGCAAGAATCTGTGGCAATGGAGATAAATAGAGCTAATTAATTAATGATTAAGTTACGTAATTGTCTTTCTTTGCAAAATAATTAACAAAGAATTGTTTAAATAATAATTTCAGAGCATTGGTCAGCTTCCCCGGGAGCGGGAACTCGTGGCTCCGCTACCTGATCGAATGCAGCTCCGGTGTATTTACCGGGAGTGTCTATGATGATAAAAGATTGGAGGCGAGAGGACTACTGGGCGAGTTCCGGAAACCCAACGACGGGAGCACAATTGTTCAAAAGACTCACCATGACTCGAATTTATTTTCCTCAAACAGTAAAGCGGCCAAAGGTTTTATCAAATTGAGCGAGTTAGTATTCGGCTACCGAGGAATTTTACTTATACGAAACCCGTACGAAGCGATTTTGTCTTATTGGAACACCCAACAATCTGGCGGTGACCATGTAGGATATGCCAAGGGCATCAACTCTTCCGACATCAGTAAGGATTCCCAATTCATATTTTATTACCATAACCATACGTACATAACTACTACAGTGCATCCAGTCTATAAGGATTCAGGTATTAAGGAATTTCCTCTAAAAAACAGATTTAGATTTTAGATTTTTTTTAGAAAGGATTTTAGAACTTCTGTTGGGCTAACATGCAAAGAGCCTACTTACTACCTTCAAGCAAAAATGTATATACAGAATTCTCTTGAAAAGGAAAAGATCTTTATACACAACAGATTTTTCCCTTATTTTAGCCTGGGAGAAGCTTTTTAGGAATTTTCCACATTTTTAAGAACAATTCATACCATTTTTGCTAAGCCTGTGAATATGTAGTTAATATAATTGAACATTAGTAAATAGGAAAGTGTATATGTGTCAGGACTATTAAAAAGGTACATAAAATTGTGGAAAAGTATAATACATTCATCTTTAGTTTGATTCTGGACTCTTTAAAGGATTCCTTAAAGACAGAAGGCACTGTATGTGGATGTATGGACAAACATACGAAATAATAGTGTAAACAAGACATTCATACTAAAAAGTAGATGTATTTATGTATTTGTAGATATTACACTACATTGCACACACTAAACAAACGTGTATTGAAATACAATGAATTTATTATGTTTATGGCATGTCCCTTTGTGAATTTCTATGTTTAGTACATACTTTTGATATTGTCAGATTAAATGAAGGTTTAAAGTGTATTTGAAACCTTATTATGCTTCAATCGGATAAGTAACTTAGTTGGATGGAAGAAGTTATAGGTAGGTAAACAACAGATTTGAATGGATAGACAGACTGCATAAATATGTTCCATAGATCAAGAGAGACCATCCAGACTCCAGACCACAGGGCAGAACTGGAGTTCAGTTGTTTAGTTTCCTTTGAAATAATACTGCTATTTTGATTTTCATTTTGACTGCACTTTTACGTAATCTTATTGTTCGATTTGAATTTGATATTTGATATTCGGTTCTATTTGTATTTCAATTTCAATCTCTGCTGCTGACCACAACCTAAAACAAAACCAATGTGAAGCAAAGCAGTGGATACGAAAATCCCCTTTTGTATTTCTATGTATTTCTCTACATGAAATATCGTCCTTGGCATAATTAATGTGGTACAATCCAAAACTGTCTCAATATGAAATTAGGAATACTAATAATCCTAAACTGCCTCACTATAAAATGAGGAATAATCCTACTTAAACAGTCTCATGAATTGTGGAATAATATTCCGCATTACATAGTGAGACAGTTTGGGAAATTACCTAGGTTTATGCCACATTAATTATGACAGGGACGATATAAAATATTTCTATGTATTTCTGTGTATGAAATACTTCTTTATACAATAATGCAAATATATTTTGTTCGCATCAGTGTTTTCCTAAACGAAATGACATTCTGCCCGATCTGTATTATGTAAAGGGAAACTAAATTAACGTATTTTGAAAAGAAGCCTTAAATATTGATGCTAGCTAGTGTTCCGTTGAAAAGGGATAAAATATATTACATAACTTAATATCGTAGTGGACTCTACTATGTGTAATGTAATTCTGTAGGTGCACGTGTAATATAGGAGTACACAAATAAATAATGTAGGAGCTGAGTTTGGAATTGTATTTTGGATTGTATGTAGAGCTATGTGGTTAGAATTTGTATGGCTGTACTGCGTATGTATGTGAATGTGAAAATATGAAGTGATTGTCATTTGTGTTGAGTTGCCATTGTTTTAAAATTGGTTTTCTATTTGTGTTGGTTTGCAGAGTGGACAACCTACGTAGCGTTCAAAGCGAAGAAATGGTCTTCCCTTATAATGACTTGGGTGGAGAATTCCATGGATTTACTCATAGTACAATATGAAGAACTGAAAAAGAATCCTCGGGAAGAGGTTCTCCGGATTCTTAAGTATCTGGAGCAGCCCGTGAACCTGGAGCGATTGGATTGCCTGTTGAAAAAAGAGCATTTGGAAGGGCCGTTCCATCGCCAGCATAATAATAATAACAATATGAGCAGCGGGCATCAACCAAATTCCACAGAATCCATCCAAACACGACGACAAGAACAAGACTCTTCTTTCCGGAAAAGTATTTTCTCTAATAATCATCAACATCCTCCACTTGATCTCATCCTACAAGACAATATCCACAAAATCAATCTTTTCTTCCGCCAAAAGGGTATTTCTATTCAGCTCAACTACACGGCTCCCTGATCTAATGTAATAATATATATTTACTATACGATAGCAGGTAGTCCAGTTCAGTCCAGCTCCAGTTCATTCCCAATTGTTAGCCTATAACTGTATAATGTAATATCTTTGTTTATTATTATAACCCATACAAGTACATACATACATACACTGCACACAACAATCTAAGGTGTGTCCAAAAAGTTTTGCAACCACTTTTGCATACTATTTTCAATTTTAAATAGCAATTGTCTTCATTTATTTTTATATTGACGCATAGCATAAGTATAGCTATATGTACTAATATATAAAAATTAAATTAAAAAAATCGTTGTTAAAAGAAAAATAACATTAAAAATGGTAGCTATACTTTTTGGACACACCTTATCTTAAGAAGTGTATGTATGTATGTACTTAATTGTATTACCTACTTACTACATACCTATAACCATTAGCAATTCCCTTTGGTACTGCAATCCAAGTCGAAGAGTAAGTCGTAAGTATGAAATACTTCGTACCTAATGCGAATATCTCACTTTCTCTAGAAGATAAGCAAGATATCCGTATTACATAGTAAATGTAATGTAATTTAATGACAATGATCTGTAATATAATTCCCCGACTGATCATAACATAAAATAAAAATGACCATTCGTACATTACTTAACTTACACGCTAATGTTATATAACTACAAATACAACGCAAAAAAGACTTTTCACCTAAAACCCTCCTGACCCGCTACCAAAAAACGAACCAAAAATAATAATCCTTTCCCATAAATAGTGTTCCATACAAACGTTAATGTAATCCTTTTGTCTGACTTGAACTACATATACATATACACACTTGAAGTACATACATTTTTCTGTAGTACGTTTTTTATTACTTTTTATACAATAAGATACATTAATTACTCGAGTAGCATTCGTAATAGTACGGATTTTATATCTAATACAATTATAAAGCTACTGGTCAATTTTTTGGTTTTTTACATTGTTGGTGAACTGTTTTCACTATAATATCGTTTTCGGTAGTGTAAGTTGACCTATATAGGTAATCCTAATCTAATTAGCCTAATGTAATGTAAAATGCGTTGTATTATGTTGTGCTTTTTACTAAAGTACTGTAATTTACTACTAATTGTACTTATTAAGGTTTAAGTTTACTTTACTATGTACCAATTACCGAACAAAGCAAAACAAAAGCAAAACTAATAATGTAATGTAGCTAAATTGATTAACGTGGCTCGCTCGGCTTTGTTTTTTGAAAAGTGTTTCACATTGTACCTTTTTTATGCTTAATGCATGGTATATAGTAGTGTATTGTAGTACTTTAATTATAATTATACTATAATTTAGGTTGACAATTTTGAATATGAGCTTTAGTGCTTTTCAAATACTAGTTTTGTTCAGCAGTTTTTTACAACGCAATTTTTGTAACAATATGTAATACAACATAAAATATAACACTACCGTAAAGTAATGTTCCGTTAATAAAGACTCGCACTGGGTTAAGATTTTATTTCTTACGTTAGTTAACTATTTAAAACAAAAATCAATCCAATTATGTACTTAACTACCTTTATTTTCGTTTTTTACTATTATTCAATGCTATTATTAGTGTATACATAAGAAAAACATATACAACGGCATAGCGGAATGCTTGCTTACCAGATCAAACTACAAAACATGAGAAATCACAATAGTACCATTACCATTAAACATTTTGCTAACATTCGCATTCTAATCTCATTTACAATTTACAATAACAATTCTCACGATGCAGGATACCTTTGTGTGCAAATAAAATGACTGAAACAACGCGAATGGTAAGTAAACCTGACTTACAATTATTGGAATCCCTAAACTGTAGTGTAGTACAGTACAACTCCTTCCCTATAGGGGAATTCCTTATTTCCATTAACAAGTAGATGGCTTAAAAGGTCAATATAAGAATTCAATGCTAATAAAACTAAAGATGAATTATTTATATTTGTTCCCCAAAAATGAAAAAGTAAAAGCAAGATCTTCATAAATGATTCCAGTTTGCGGAAAGGATCCTAAATTGCTCTAACTAAACGAAATACAAGTGTTCTCTATGCTTTGAGACGCTTTTTCTTACTGCAATGGTCGCTTAATTAATATCCACAATTTTTTTTTAATTAAATGTTGCATTTAAATTCCTCTTTACAATATTATATAAAATGTATATAATATATAATAAATATTAACACAGGTTCGTGAATCGTGATTGGAGTTATTAAATGCAAAGCAACTGAAAGAGTTCTTTATTTGAATGTACATATTACAATTATATTGTTCCACAATTTTGTTAATAGCCTATTTATACACTTTCCTATTTACTCTTCAATTATATTAAGTACACATTCGCAGGATATGCTAAAATACTAGGAATTAGAGTTAATTGGTTCAATATTCCCTGAGCTTCTCTTAGATTGAAAATTTATTTAGAAAATCTGTTGTCCTACTATATAACGATTTTTTCATTTGACGAGAATTCTTTATAAACATTTTCGCTTTCAATTACTTTTTTACATGTAAAATACGTTCCGTTAAACAAAATTCCTTTATAGATGAATACCTACAGATGAAAGTAACCATATATGTACATATGTCAACACTGCTGTACTGTTTATTGTATTATAATGTGTTTCATGTAGGAATAATAGGAACACTACTAAGAAAAGAACCTGTTTGCGGTTCCAGAGGCTTTCCCAGGAAGATATCTTTACAAGGCATTGAATGTTCTTACTTACAGATGATAATATTTGTATGTATGTGTACAAACATTGGATACAAAAGGAAGCTTCACTCAAAATTAAAACTGTACTTGGATTAGTTGACTGATCTGATTATGTATTGTATCACAAGCTAGGAACATAGGAAGTGGGATGGGAACACAAAGAAATGGATAAAAGTTGCTGTCTATTCTATTATGTTTCTGTGTAGTAATTCCTTTATCTCCATCAAGTTTAAAAGTAACACTTGTTTCCTTTTTGCACCTGAACTGAACAGTTTCTGTGAACATCAGCATTCAATGATCCAACTGTAAGCTAACAAATGAGGAAAGGAAAGTATCGCTTTTACCAAATTCATTGTGTGTGTGTGTTAAATGGTTAAATAGTTTAATGATTGACAAATGAGGTAGAGGAACTTTACAAAATGCTAACATAACACAACAGTAACTTTATTGATGGAGATTAATTGGCCGTAAGTAAGTAACAACTTAGGGGAATACTATTTATGTACTAATAACATTATGAGATTTACAATTTACATTACAGGTAAAACCGTTAAAACGATTTACAAGATCACCGGCACTCACCTCATAAGCAAAGGCAAAGAAAAACTTGAAAACAATTTCAAGTAATTTCTTTAGAAAAGAGTACAGGAAAGATATAGCCGTGAGATAGAATTGAAAAATCTTAATCTCCCGATCAAACACACATTTCACACGCAATTGAGCCTTAATTCTCAAATCTCTCAATAGATTAAACGATTTTCTCGAGTATTTAGTATTTACTTATTTAGCAAAGAAATCTAAAGGATTCTTCGTACAGAAATAGATCATTTACAAATCGGTCAAGGTAAGAAAAGGTTAAAGGAATACTTTACTCAATTTACTATATAAATATGTAAGACATACTATTACTGTTATGTGTTATGTACAAAGTATACAGAAAAGGTTTCCTTTTTTGAATTTTGACTGAAAGAAATTATTGTAAGTAAATACAGAAGATACGTTAGAGTTACCTAATAAAATATTATGTACCTTAACCTACATAAGTTGCCAGAATGAAGGGAACTTCTGAAGATCTGGAGAAAAAGGCGGCGCCCTTCTTTTCATATTTTTTCTTGATTAGGGGTTCCCTTTAAAGGCATTTTCTAGACGATTGAGTTTACAATGGGAGAAGAGAGTGAGGAACAAAAACGCTCAATTGAATCCAATCTAAGAATCCTTTTCAGAGAATGGAAATCGCACAAACCAATTCATTTGTTTAGAAAAGGAGCAAAGGAAGAGAGTTCCTTTTCTATTTCTTTAACCCATATACTCCCGCATGGCACATGATATGTGATATCTTAACATATTGAAGACAAGTTACCTTTCCTCTCTTTTTCTGTACTTACTTCACATACAATTGTTAGGTACAGTAGGTACAGTGTATGTACAATGTAGAATACTTAAGATAAAGGATCAAGGTACTTGTGTGCTTTAGGCATTGTAATATAACGAATATATTATGCAGCACCCTATAGTACAAAGGCAACTATTTAGTATTAAATACTAATAGGATACACAATACTCTACTTAAAGTAAACATACACATTTAAGTAATTCACATTTCACATCCATTTATAAATAGATTGGCATGTAATTATATTTAGTGCTACACTAATTGTACACAGATCGTTGGTATGGATGCCTCTGCATATACAAAAATACAACAAGTAAACCGGAGAATTATTTGCTTTATTATTGGCGAATAAACTTTTAGGTGCTTAAGTTAAAGTTGTATTATATAATGCATCAATCATTTTAGAAGATGAGAAATTGAATTCTGTAGCATATTATTATAGCATAGCATTCCTATAGGGGGCAGAAAAACGGAAAGTGGAACGCTCGAGTTTCAGAATATCCAGTTTCGCTTCATTCTTCACTCATAATCACAATAACACAAGTTAACACATTAGGTACTTACAATAATTTACACAAACAAATTCATGAACTTTCTTCCCTAGCTGACGACATTTCAAAGTCTTTCTATTGTTTGTTTGCATAACGTTATGTTCTGACACTGACTATGAATAAGTGACACATAGTATGTAATAGGTACCTATTCCATACCAATAGAACCGTATAAAGCCTTCTTATCGTGGCTCTACTGTCTGCTCTCCATAAGTACATTTTACATAAAAGTATTTAGACATAGATAGCATGTTTTTTCTGTGACAGTGTAAAAATATTAGTTTTCTAATTGTTATTAATGCTAACAAAACGTATTTCAGGTTAATAGCTTAACTCAAATTGCATTAAGGACAGTGAAGGAGTGGAACACAATTTATATACTCTTATTAAACCTGCTAAATTGAGAATGTAATAAAAACTAAAAAAGTATTTTTTGACATTTTTCGTCGTTTTTAGCAAGCAATTGTAATAAACAGTTTACTCCTTCTGTAATTATACGAAGAATTATAAATGTATTTTTTTATTTCCTACAAAAGTTCAAAAATTAATAATGCTTTAACTTATCTTCACTTAACTATTTATGTCATAATACTACACTGTGTCTGCAATGCAAATACGTTTATGCAGCATGCATTAACAATTTACTATTATTACAAATATTGTTGTAAATGAAGATTTTTACAAACGACAGTAGCACATACTTATGAGGATTTTGTCTATGCAAACTTCTCTCCTATTACAGTTTAAACTTTAGTCTCCAATGTTAAGTTACAAGATTACATAAGTATTTCACGTTGCAAATGAATATGTAGGAACATTTTATACGTAACATGTACAATAGAAATAGAACTGAAACTTAAGATATCAGTTTCATTCCATAGACGAAAGTAGATTGACGTAATGCCCCCTATGCGGGTCAAACTTTTGTATACATTTCTATCAAAAGAAATGGTACTGTGAATAACTAAATCTCATTCCATAACATATTCTTAAGGGAGTGACATGCGGAGCACGTTTCACTATTACAGTAATATCATTTCGAACATTTAGTTGCATATACGTAGGATAGGTACGTTATATTATATCAAATTATGTAAAGTTATAGTATATACCTTAAGTAGAAGATATTAAGTATACCAACTTAAATACTATTATGAGGGAGGACCCACATCCAATTACCTACCTAGAGATGATTACAAACTTATTTTGTAAGAATAAAATAGATGGATACAATAGAATTGAATTTGCTATTGAATTAATTGAATACTGCTATACATTCTAGGATATATCTGTAAGTAAGTAGATAAGTTGTTGAACTATTTAAGTACAGAAAAGATCTGTTGCGTAAATTGAAAGTTGTAGTGGATGGACTAGACACATTTACAATGAGCTTGTTAAACTCATCTTCTCACAATCAGCAATTCCTCTTGTACTGGCGGAAGTATACAATTACTTACTTTCATTAACGAATACCCACATTTTATGGAAAACTTAAGTTCATTCATATTTGTAGAAAAGCGGAAACGCTATTTCTATGTATAATAGAGACACATGTATACATATGTATATATCGTAGCCCTATCGACCGACATATACACTTATGTAGTATAGATTACATTTCTATACTCCCATGGATTAAAGCAAGCTTAACTTTGTCCTCTTTACAATTACTTTTCATCAATTGTTCTCCTGTGAACTCTATCGCCAACAAATCTTTGTATACTTGTACTTAATAAGTGGTTGAGAGCAATTTATGCGAATGATGCTGCTGTTGTCTGTCTGTCTATCCGTCTGCCAAAGGATGCTGTAACTTTCGAACGCATTAATATTTCTAAGTTTTGTTTAGCTTTATAATATGTCAAGCTTTTGAACCAAATCGGTCACACCCCCTCCGAGTTATGGCCACACCCAATTATTTTGTAAATAGAAACATATGACAAGTGGGGTATCGTTTGAAAGGCGTTGATTATATACGGAATCCAAATATGAATCTCACGAACCCCAAACATGGGGCAATTTGAAATTGTGTGAGAATTCAGTGCTAAATGGCGTTACTGTATCATCTAAACTATTTTTACCAACAAAACAGGTAGTTTAGTAGCAGTATGTTGCTTAACCACTTGCCTATATCCGTTTTGTATGGTTTATTAGCTTATTAACAAATACAATAATATTTTACTGTTTCTTGTGCACTAAAACTTTCGCTCCAATTACTGTATGTATACAAATTGCATTACATTATAGAAAAACTGCCAAGCCACTGTATACAGCCCGCCCGAGTGAGTGTATTGCTGCATAATTACGACAAATATCCTTAT